>JAANYP010009175.1:0-263865 GCA_020465985.1 Centrapalus pauciflorus | reverse complement strand
AGAGAGACAAAGTATGGAAGCTGGTCCCTGCCCCTAAAGGAAAAACAATAATTGGCACAAAATGGGTTTTCAGGAACAAAATGGATGAGCAAGGTCATGTCATTAGAAATAAGGCAAGACTGGTTGCTCAGGGCTACAGACAGGAGGAAGGCATTGACTATGATGAAACATTTGCTCCTGTGGCCAGGCTAGAAGCAATTCGTTTGTATCTAGCCTACGCTGCTCATAAGAGCATAAAGGTATTTCAAATGGATGTGAAGAGTGCATTTTTGAATGGGAAGCTGCAAGAAGAAGTATATGTCAAGCAGCCTCCAGGTTTTGAAAATGAACAACACTCAGGTTTTGTCTATAAGTTGGACAAAGCTCTCTATGGTCTCAAACAAGCCCCTAGAGCCTGGTATGACACTCTTACTGAATTCCTTATGAGCAATGGGTACTCCAGAGGTAAAGTGGAATACCACATTAAGTTCATAAGAAGGTGACGTATGATATTAGCTTGTTCAAATTTCTATGTGGATGACATAATATTTGGTTCTACTAATGAGCAACTATGCAAGAATTTTTCATTACTCATGAAATCTAAGTATGAAATGAGTATGATGGGAGAACTAACTTTCTTTTTAGGATTACAGGTTAAACAAACCTCAACTGGAATTTTTATAAATCAAAGAAAGTATACTTTAGATCTTTTGAAAAAGTTTAAAATTGATCAAAGTTCTCCTATTAAAACCCCAATGGCAACCAATGTAAAATTGGATGCTGATGCCAGTGGCAAAGCTGTTTCAGTAACAGCTTACAGAGGCATGATTGGGAGCTTGCTATACTTGACTGCTAGTAGACCTGATATTATGTTTGCCACCTGTTTATGTGCTAGGTTCCAATCTGATCCAAAGGAATCACATCTAGCAGCTGTTAAAAGAATCTTCAGATACCTGAAGGGTACTCCAGGTTTGGGTCTTTGGTATCCCAAAGACTCAAGTCTTGAACTAACAGGCTATTCAGATTCTGATTTTGCAGGCTGCAGGTTAGATAGGAAAAGCACAACAGGTGGATGTCAACTCCTTGGTGGAAAGTTGATCAGTTGGAGTAGCAAGAAGCAGAACTCAGTGTCCACTTCTACTGCTGAAGCTGAATACATTGCTGCTGGAAGCTGCTGTGGGCAGATTCTGTGGATGCAGCATCAGCTTGAAGACTATGGGCTTTTGTATAGGAAAACTCCTATTCTGTGTGATAACACAAGTGCCATAGCCATCTCCAACAATCCAGTATTTCACTCAAGAACAAAGCATATTGAAGTCAGACATCACTTCATCAGGGATCACATTCAGAAAGGTAATGTGGAGGTAAGTTTTATTTCCACAAATGAACAGCTTGCAGACATTTTCACCAAACCTCTGGATGAAACAAGGTTTAATTACCTTGTCAGCAAGCTGGGCATGTTAAACAAGAGTGACTAAGTGTCTCTCAAAGGTCTAATAATTTGTATGTTTCACACTGCTCACGTTTCTCTGAACAGCTTAGACAGAACAGGTTATACATGTTCTGTACTTAGTTATTTGTCTGAAAAACTTGAACAGCTTGAACATACAACAGGCTGAACAAAAACAGTTTAACCTGTTTATTCGTCCAGCCTGCTCTGATGGTTCAGTCTTCAACCTGTTCACTTCTTCATACTGTAACCTGTTCATCTATTGAACACAACCTGTTCTCACAAAGGAGAGCAGGCTGAAGGAACAGTTTGAAGGACGAACAGCTTGAAGACTAAGAACCTTGTTGACCCTGATCATCACAGGTTTGACCATCAGCGTAGACCAGCAGTTTAATTACCTTTCTTCATAATTAAGTTATTTAATTCATGTTTTATTTAACTTAATTACTGCGGATAATGTGTGTTACGTGTGTTAGTGATCAAAAAGGTCAAGTGGTCTGACAAATGTTTCTGACATGGACAACCGTTCCGTTTTCCGTTAACAAACATTTCAAATCAAACCGCCCAAAATTTTTTTTCTCTCTCATACACACGAACATTCAAATCCTATAAATACCAACATACTGTTTCATCTTCGTCTTCCTCATCATTTCCAGAAATCCTCAAGAACCCTAAAATCGACTAAGTGTCTTTTGCTTCCCCAAACCTTCAAAATTCCCAAATGGCTCACAGACCTAACCCCTTTCTACCAGTCTTCGTTGGTGAGGATGTTGTTAAACATCCATCTGTCACCACGATGCTGACCCTCAAGCCCACCAACTACATTGCAAACCTCACTATCCCCAAAAACTATGTGGGGAAGGGTTACGACCGAATGGTGGAATTTCTGCAAGTTCATCCGTTGAACTATGCACTGACTGCATCTCCTGGTGTCCTGTACCAGGAGATGGTATACGAGTTCTGGTATACCTGCTCCTACAATCCAAACACTCAGGTTATCAAAGGTACTATTCTCAATGGGACTCAAACCATTGAGATTACAGTCGATCTTCTGAGGGAGGTTCTTCATCTTCCAGTTGCTGAGAACTATGATCTCCCTCACCCTGAAAATGAGCAAATGGGCAATCTGCTACGCTTCTGTGGTGTGGCAGAACCCAAGGTTGGAGCTACTCTGTACAGGAAGGAGCTGTCACCCACTTACAGCTTCTTATTTGCCTCTGTGGTAATGTCATTCAGCAGCAAGGTTGGTTCCTTTGACCAACTAAGTAGAGATGAAGTGCCTGTAGTCCTTCAGCTAGTGGATGGGACTACACTTGACATGGCCAAATGGATCTTCTTGAAAATGAAAAACCTGGTGCAGCAAGAGCCAAGACCAGCTGCTGTCCGATATCCCAGGTTCCTGAGTCTCATCTTCTGCCATGTCTGTGGTGAGCATCTATATCATACTCAACCTCTACTTAAAACTGATGCCTTCCCTGTCATAGGGAATAGAGTTTTTCATACTCCTGTACTGGCAAATGAGCCTCCTCTATCAACACCTATGAGGAGGCTGTTGGGTTTAGTGGAAGGACCTTCTGCTGTGAGGGTGGATCCGGTCACTGCTGCTCCTACTGGAAAATCCAAAGCCAGGTCCAAGCTTGTGAAAAGGACCATGGCAGCTGAAGCTGGGCCTGCTAAAAAGAAGGCCAAAACAGCTCAGGCTGAGTCTGCTCCCTTAGCCTCTGTGGCTGAGGAAAAGCAGATTCCTCACCCTGGCTCATCTGTTGAGCCTGAAGCCTTTGTGGCTGGTGCCTCTGTGGCACAGGAGACTATGGAACAGTCCAGCCCCACTGTTCCTGACCCAGTCTCACATCCAGTCCAAACAGATCCTCTCTCCTCTCCACAATCACCCACATCATCCATCCACTATCAAAGAAAATCCATAGCCAAAAAGAAAACAGCCCAGAAAACCACCTCCTCTGTTCCCTCTCAACAGGGTTCAGTTGTAAGAGAAGCAACCCCAGCTGCCTCTCCTATTTTGGGAGAAGGTTCAGCTCATTTGGAGCCTGCTTCACTCCAGCCTGAGTCTCCTTTGAGTCAGCCTAGACCCTCTGGTTCCTCCCAACATGAACCAGTTGTACAAATGGAGATACCCACATCCACTATCCCAGCCTCCCAACAGGCTGAGGATATTGAAAGACAGGAGCCCTCTCCACTCCACACTGAGTCCAAACTGTCCCCCACTCATGTCTCCTTACACCCTGAGTCTGCACGAGGTGCCAACGCTGCTGATATAGACCAATCAGCAGCTCAGCCTCACACTTCTGTTCCCCATGATTCAGCTGTTCAACACCAAACAGCTGCTGAGGGACCAATATCCCAAGCTGATGAGCCTCAGGGATCATACCATCCCTCTGGTGAGGCTGCTCCCTCAATGCAAATTCCATCAGCAGGTTTCACCACTGCTGATGTTGAAATGCATATCCCATCTCCCCATGATGAGGTGCCTTTAGACCAAGGCACTGCAGAGGGAACCACCACTGGTCTTCATGAGGGTGCTGCAACACAGGCAGCATCTGAGAGGCCCCAAACATCATCCCCTTCTCCTAATGATGCAGCTACAGCCGCTGCTGAAGGACCTCTTGATCCCTCTAACCTGGGCCATCTTACTTTTGCCCAGGCTATGGAACTACTGTCCAACGTTTCTCTCCCTTCTCCATCTCATCCTCAAATACCAGCCTCATCATCATCTTCTCCATCTACTCACTCCAAACAGTCCACCCATACACCACCATCTCCCAAAGATCTGCCTTTGAAGGATCAGCTTTCATTGCTGACCAACAAAGTTGGTTCTTTGGAACATACCATGCACTCCCTACCATCAATAATCTCAGACTCTGTGTCTGAGCAGCTCAAAGGATTCTTTGATACGTTTAAAGAATCCTTCCCAGTTACTCCACAAGCTGACCACTCTCCACAGCTGCTTGCACTCACTGCACAGCTGCAAAATGTATCCAACTCTCTCTCCTCTATCCTCTCCTTACAGCAGGACTCCGTGTCCTCTATGACAGCCATTTCTCAACAGCTGTCCTCTCTTCTCACTTCTTGCAATACTACCCTTCCTTCAACATTGGCCAGCCTGAACACTCTTATGGGTTCTCTATCAAATTCTGTGTCATCAAACCTTGCTGATGTGCAAGATTCTCTTGAACTTCATCTTGCACAGCTCCAAAGTTTGTTGTTCACAGCTTCTGATAGAGACAATATTGTTAAGCTGACCACTTTTGCTGATTCCCAAGCTTCTTCTCTTCAAAACTGTCTTTCCCAACTTGGTGAGGTGAAGGATAACTTGGCTTACTTAGTGAACAGCCTTGTTGGTCCTAAACCTTCCAAACCTGCTGGCAAGCCTGCTGACTTTGTGTCTTCAGGCAGACCAGGGGTTGAAGTCGCTGCCTCATCTCCTTCAAAGGGGGAGAAATCATCTGCCTCGAAGACTAAGTCTAAGGGGGAGAAGATTCCTTCTCCTAAGGAGATACCAGTGTCTGCAACTCAAACTGATCAACCAGCAGAAACAGGTGCAGCTGAAGGTGTCTCTCAAGCTGCTATATCTACTCAGGCTGGCTCTCCAAACCCTGCTCAGTCTAAGGGGGAGGAAGTCATTCCTGAGGACAGGCCTAGCAGCAAAAGGAGGCACCTTATCCTAGAAGAAGAAGAAGAAGAAGAAGAAACTTCTGAAGCTGCTGTCACTAAAGCAGCAGCTAAAGGCAAAGAAAAGGCAGCTGAGGATCCTATTGAGCAGAAACAGGCAGAAACACAGTTTCACAAAGCCAGAGCCAAAGAGATGGGCCTCCCTATGCACAAGTACTTTGAGTTTAGGGAAGAACAGCTTAAGGCTCTGGAAGAGTTAAGAAAAGAAGAGGAATCTGCCAAAGCTGCTAAGTCTCTTGCCCTCCAAGAAGCAAAGAAAATAAAAATGTCTACCTTGGAGGTGCAAAAGAAAATAATGGAAGGTGCCAGGAAATCAGCAGAAGAAAAAGAGAAGGAAGGAGAAAAGGGTACTCAGGTCTCTGTGACCAAATCAACAGTACCTTCTGCCAGAGCCAAATTCCACTTTGACAACTTGGCCAGAAAGAAATTTCATGATGTTGCTACTAGAAGGCTGGCCAAGGAGGCGATTGTCAAAGCTGTTCCCATTTCAAGGAAAGGCACACAGTGGAAACTTCAGATCACCAGGATGGGTGCAACAGGCCCTGAAATGGAATCATATGATCACACTGATGTTGCTCAAATGGGTTACAGGGAATGGGTGGAACTGGCAGTTGCCCTGAGCCAGTCTAAGTCAGAAACGGCTAAGACTATCAGGGCATACATCAAGAAGCTGATGGAAAGAGTAAAGGAGCTGGGCCTGATTCCAAAAGAAATAAGTGAAGGTGTCTCTGTGACACATCCAAAGATAAAGGCCAGGAGAACAAAGAGGGATACAGAGCTGGAAGAACTCCTTATGATGATTGAACAAGGAGATTATGCTGTGGAAATTAAAGGAGTTGACCACAGCCTGCCTGAAGGAGTTGAATTTGAAGATGGCAAAGTAATTGAAGAGCCTGAGTTAGGGGCATTTTTTGTAGATCCCCTATCTCAGAAGAAATGTTTTCAAAGAGCTTCAGACCTACACAAAGTTGGTCTTAAGCAGCTTGCAGCCTTCAGAATTGCCACCTCCTTCAGTCAGTCCAGCCTATGGAGAGCAGCTATCTGGGAAGAGCTGAAAGGTTTTTATGACAGAGGTGAACTTCAAAGTTCTAACTTTATGTTTCTTACAGCTGAAATTGAAGAACACGAAGAAACAAGGGAAGAACTTGTAAAAAGATTCAAAGAAGGGATACCACCTCCTGTCGAATGAAGTCCACCTGCCATCTGGGTAGGTGAAGAATGGAAGCTGTCCATCAGTTGGACAGGCTTGCCATTATCTGCTCCCATCTCAAACAGTCCAAACATTTTGTACATTAGTTGTACATTCTGTGCATTAGTTGTACATTATTACATAAGTTGTAATCTCTGCTTTTACATTAGTTGTAAAATACATTAGTACATTGGTTGTATTTTTGTAAGAACATATGTTGTTCTAGGTTAGTCAAAAATCAGTGTATATATAAACTGATCTTTTACTTTACTGTAATGTTGTTATTTTATTTCAGCAAATGTACTGTAAAAATATATAGTGATTTTTGACAGGACCAGTTTGAACTGGTTATTGCAAATAGGGGGAGATTGTTAGGCTCAAAAAGGCCTCAGTCAAACCTGTTCTATATCTGAGGGGGAGATTTTATAATCAAACCTGTTGATACATTTGAAGGTTGAATTTAAGGCCTGTTATATACCTTATTGAAACCTGAAAATGATTTGCAATATCAGTCTAAAGCTGTTCTATATGTTGCATGTGTTGCAACCAAGACAGTTTGTCCAAGCTGCTCAGTCTGCTGATCAGGCTGGACAGAAACTGTCTACGCTGCTCTACACTGTTGAGCAGCTTGGGCATTTTTAAAGTGTTCTGTTCTTTGTGAACAGAACCTGTTCTTTGTGAACAGGCTAAACACTTTATGGAATTTGTTTCCAAGTCATCATGTATTGTTTTTGATTACAAGATCAGTTTACAAGTCGAAGACAAAGTGGAAAGCAGAACCGCTCAGCCTGCCCAAGCTGTTCTGTTACATGAAGACAAAAAGGATATTTGAAAAAGGGTGACAGACCTTTTTCTTATATCAAAATAGGCCTTTTACAAGGAAGAAAGACGCAAAGTTGACATTCCTAAAATGGTTAAAGGCAATGCAACAGTAGAAAGTAAAAAGACAAAAGTTCTGCACAAGAGAAGGCAAGTCTGCTTTTCAGAAAAGTGCAGAAAAGTTATATTGTCTTTTCAAACAAGACTTCTCCTTTTTCATTCCGTCCAATGAAGATGTTTCTCTTAGATCCTCTAAGTGAGTATAAAAGGAAGCTTCTAAGGTCAGAAAGAATGTGAAGAAAGCTAAGTGCTCAAACCAAGAGTGAACGTGCAAGTGTGATATTCATGCATGCAAATCTTCTGTAAACCAGCATCTGTGTGTCTAAGCTGATTTACCTAAGCTGTTCCTTAAGTCTTGTAAAACACAGTGAGTGCATCTTAGTGAGTGTGTTCACTGTAATCTAGTTTGAGTGTGTCTTAGACTAGAAACCATACTGTTGTATTCTGTCATCTCAGCTTGAACAATTCCGCAGTCAAGCTTGTTTGTAATTAACATTTGTTGATAATACATACAAACATTGAGAAAAAGAGTGTGTAGATTTTAAAGTACTGTATTCACCCCCCCTCTACAGTTTATTACTATATACTTTGGGAACCTTTCGGGACCTACATAAAATGTTTAAGGTTTTGATTTGGCTTGGAGAAAATCGACCAAAGGTTTTGGAAACCTTATGGTGATTCTCGGCCAACCTTGGAGTTCCTCGGAACTCGGGATTTTGAAACCTTAGTTCGTTTTATTTAGTTGATGTTTGATTGTTTAAAAAGTGTTAATTGATTAAAAGTCAGAAATTTGTTCCATCGTGTCGTTTAATTCACGGTTAACCTAGAGATTCGGCCATGGGTTGAGACCCATGACCTCTCGGTTGTGATGTGGTAACCGAGGTGATGGATTATTTGTTCCGTCGTGTCGTTTAATTCACGGTTAAACTCGAACGATTAAATTAAATGCGTTAAAATCGAATTAATAAATCAAAAGTGTTTGGTTATTAATATTTAAACATTTGTGACAAAATATATGTAAATATGTTTTCGATTTTATAAAATTAAAGTGGAGACTTTATCAGTTTTTTTATAAAATTCGCAAATCGGTTTAAATATTATTCGATTCGATAATTAAACGATTAATTGGAATATGGAAATCGAAGTAATCAAAGTGAGTTGATTAATGGCTTCGATTAATTTCAGCCGTCAAAAGGTTTAATACCCTAATTGTTTTCGGTTCATATGGGTTATTGAACCCGAATATGAGTCGGTTAACTAAGTTGGTTCGTTTCCGTTTTCCGGTAATTCGTCGTTTAAATTAAATCGGTTTTAATTAAAAATTAAGTTTTAATGTTGAAATTAAATTAATGGTAATTTTAATTTATAAACTAGATTTAATTTATGCATTTAATATTTAGTTCCATAAAATGCATTATTAAATTAAAGAGAGTTTAATTTAAGGATTCTATTTTCAAATTGATGAAATCGTGACTTTGAGTTTCATGCTCGGTCATGGTTTAATGTTTTTGAGATTTGATCTCGACATTAACGTTTTTGGCAGAATTCGTTTAAAACCATAAAGAAAAGTTTTTGGTATTATTTAAAGATGGTCAATTTTCTTTAAATATTTTAAAAGAAATATTTTATTGGTAAAATTGTTTATCTAGAAAATTGACATTTTAAATAAAGTTTAGTTATTTACTTTGAAAAGTGTTTCAATTAAATAATAGTTAATTGATAATTATTTAAAGGAAGTTTAAATTACTTATCAATATTATTTGAAAATAAAACCATATTTATTAAATGTTGTTTAATAAAAAGTTTCTTAAAATAGTAAGTTTAAGTTTCAAAGGTGTTTGAATTGTTAATTGAATATTTTAAGAAAAGTATAGTTATGAATCCAAATATAATGCAAAGATGGAGTTAAATTTGAAATTTTTCGGGAAAAAGTTTCTAATTATGAAAAGTGTTCCTGAATTTCGAGTTTACGAACCGTGTTTAAATTTAAGAACGATATTGGACATATTTACTTCAATTAATGGTGGATTAATTGGTTTTGGAATTATTTTCATGTCAAGATGAAAATGAATTCTAGATTATTTACAAGCTTTACTGCTTTAGTTATGTTTGTGACATAGCCGAGCCTTGAGACCCCTTTTTGCTTAGATGGTTGTTTATTTAATCGTGAGGTTTGCTATTTTTATTATTGTTTATATCTTTGGGAAGGCCTGCGTGCCATTGGAATCCCACGTATTATGATGTAATCTGTAATAGGTTAGAAAATAGGCAAATGTATTTAGATTAAAATTATGTAAAAAATCTTGACGAAGATGTCCATCAAGAAGAAGGTCATTCATCAAGGACGCTCGGAGACATCATCGGATGCTGAGGCTAGTGGGAGCTGAAAGAGTTCAACCTTCTTGCCTTGTGTGTTGATGTTGTCCCCTTAGGTTTTGACTGGTTTGTCCGTATGGCTCTCGGAAACCAATTTAGTTTCGGCAAGGCTATGTCACCTTGTGGTTGTATGTTTTATTTCTTTATGCATTATTTGATCTGCGTGGTTGTGGTGACAAAGTAGATAAATAAAAGAAATTAAAACTACAATCATTTTTGATGAAAAATTAAAGTATTTAAAAGGAAGTTTAAATTGGAAACTTTAATTATTTTGTCAGGTGTTAGGTATGACATTTTTATAAAATTAGTTTTTCAAATAAAATGAGATTTATTTTAAAATGTCATATGATCAAAGAGTTGAAATTCTTAAAACTGGTACATTGACTGGATTGTTTACCAGATTAGGTGGTGTCTAGGACAGTCTTCCTCGGGCTGTGGAATTTAGAAAGGTTTAGAACCGAAAGGATCCTGCCTGCAGACTAACCTGACTGGCCACTAGTTCTTGGTAATAGACTGGTTATAAACCCAAATTAAAAATCTGACACAGCATACCGTCCATTTAGTGGCACTCACGGTGACCGGTCGTCGTAAGTAGGTTCAGCCTTCGTTGGGTGCTTATGTCGCAAACTCGGAGAGCTGTGAGGTGAGCATTGCGGATCCTAAGTGAGACTTGGGCCAGTGACTTGCAGTTGTTATATGGTGTGTGTCAGTGGTGGTTCCTCAGTAAGACTGTTGCCCAAGGTGTGGATGAGATTAAACATGATCAATTTGAGAAATTGAAAATCTCATAAGATCTAAGAGTTGCAAAGGGGTTGTAATTGGTAATAAGTTGCCTGCCTGAGTAGCTTATTCATGTAGGTTCAGCCTCCGTTGGGTGCATGAATGAGTAAAATGGTTCTTAGGATTAATAAATCATTTTCTAAATTTTGGGTTAATTTATTAATGGTTAATCAAATACTAATTTTTGAAAAATTGTTTAAGATGGTTGAAAAAGAAAGAGGTAGAAGCGGTTTAATAATAACAATGACAATAACAGTAACAACAACAATGATAACGTCAATATCCTTTCCCTACTTGAAAATCCTCCCCAAAAGCACATGTTGCTACTTTGAGGTCCATTCGGGATATGGAGAACTCAAAAGAGGCAACTTCCTGAACTGGAAATAAGATCCGACAAATGTTCTGAGTACAGAGTGAAAGTCGTATATTTTGGAAATGGCACTAGAACCTGCTCCTGTAGAGACTGCTACTGTTAAGGAGAGAAATCTCCACAAAAAGCACTCTGAGGATTCGGTCAATGTTGTCTGTCTAATGCTAGCGACCATGACATCTGAGCTGCAGATTAGCCTTATGGACGTCTCAGCTTGCCAGATGTATCGCCAGCTAAAGGATATGTTCCAGACTCAGGCTCGGACTGAGAAACATATACGACCATGACTCTAAACTCCTGCAGAATGGCAGAAGGAACATCTGTTAGACCCCATTTGCTGAAGATGAAAGGTATGGATCATCTTAGCGGATTTGGGTATCCCGTGACACAAGACATGACCACGAACTTGATTCTCAATTCCTTATTGAAGGAATTTTAGCAATTTGTAATTTGTTACAATATGCATGGAGAAGATGATCAGTGGGCTGCATTAGATGCTATAAACTGCTGACG
Organism: Centrapalus pauciflorus; assembly: GCA_020465985.1. Lineage (NCBI taxonomy): Eukaryota > Viridiplantae > Streptophyta > Magnoliopsida > Asterales > Asteraceae > Centrapalus > Centrapalus pauciflorus. The sequence continues at coordinate 252,642 of JAANYP010009175.1, read as the reverse complement.
GAATGATTAAGGAGAGAAGATAGGGAAAGAGACGGAAGGGAAATTAAGTTTCCAAGCCGGAGGTTAAAGCTAACAAGTAGCTAAAACCTAGAACCAGAGAAGTCAATTCCAAGGATAACAAATTCTTTGAGTGCTAGGAAACTGGGCACTGGGAAAGGAATTGTCCCAAGTACTTGGAAATGGTCAAGGTTGACCGCATTGAGACTTCGTGTATCTGATTCAGTCACTTCCATTGTTCTTGGATATGTGATACCCAATTGAACAAAGTTTTATGCATAATGTCTGCAATGACTAAAATGAAGTGAAAAGAGATGACAGATTCAGTGGGAGCATAGAAACATCTTAGAGAATACTCTGCTGGACACTATTTTTCATGTCATCAATAGTTTATTATGGTGTAGTAAACAACTTTGTAGTTGAATTTCTTGCAAATATTTTTGGCATAAATAAAGATATTTTTAGAGTTGAAAATTTATTGCTTGAAATTCCTATTGTTTAAGATTACTAAACCATGATTATAGACTATTGATTCAAGTGGATCTTGAATAGTAACTTGTCAATGGAGATTGGACAAGCTAGTAGTCATATTCAGATAAAAAGGATTAACTATGTTGTTGTGTAAATTGTTCAAGTGTTCAAATGCAGTTTCATTGAACTTGTTAATACTTGAAAGTTAGTTCAAGAGATTATATGAGTTGGATAATCATCCGTGATTATATAGAAACTAATAAAACGCAGAATTAAATGTAAAGGAGTTACATGGAGGTTAATTCACTTCACTTGTCAGAAATTATTAGACTTAAGAAATCAGAATTGTTTAGACAATAAGTAATCGCATTTTATAAAATTACATGTGAAATGTATACAACTTGTGTGATGGTTAGTCAAGTAATAGCCTTTGACTTGTTTAAACACTCGTCGGCAAACTTGACGGAACACTACAACAAAATGTTGTCGATAACCAGGTTCTGGTGGTTATGGATACATATCACAAATGCTGAACACAATGTTATTAAAAAGATATCTTGTTAAGATATAGATAAACCGCATACTGTCATATTCAAGACTAAACATCTAAACGTATCATTGGTAGCAATTAATCTGAATTGCTAGAGCTCCTAAATTTTAATCCTGGTGTCTTTATGAGTGATTTACCAGTTCCTCTAAAGATAATGGATATAAATTTGTAAGGAGATTCAGAATGAGTCTGAATAATATTACAAGAAGTTGTAATAAAGAACTAGTGTAATTTTTCAAAGATAAACGGTAATGGAAGTTAAGTCAGTTAACTAGAGAACACTCCCAATAAGATCATGTCTGAAATTAATTTTTCGATAGATCATATTACCGTTACATTTGATGAAGGAACAGTAGCATTAAATTGATGGAAGTCATGTTATGTTTATTGAGATAAAGGAGATCAACATGGTATCTTTAATGTCGTTCTATTTTGCATGTTTTAGAAATCCAAGAATAAATTTTAAGTTATTCTAAAACTATTCCATGGCTGCTTGTTGTCGTGGGAACCACAACGAGAATTAAAAGGCTACTGTGGTTTTTGGTTAATATTCATGGGTGATGAATATAGCAAATGTTGGACCAAATTCACAGGTATTTGTTGCGAACAAATATTGGATTGACCCACCGATTGAGACCACTCTGTGGATCATAGTCATGAGTCGTCTCAAAAAGGTAATCCTTAGTACCTGAGATGTCTACGTACTTTAGTGCGGGTGCTGCTGTACATTTGGCCTAACCTAACGTCATCCGTAACTGGGTGATCATAAAGGTTCGAAGCTGGTTGCAGTGGGAGTCGTGCTGGAGGCGTAGATAGTCAATATGAGATTTGCACCTTCTTTTAACTAAGAATAGGTATTTCTGGGCCCCTCGACGATCGATACTGACAGAAATGCATGGCCATGCTCGGATAGAATTGATGTGTTCTACTCTGTCTGTTACAGTTTAGTATGAGATCAGGGAGTCGAGAAACATAATCGTGTTTGCTACGGTTGATCTAATCCATGCCTAGCATTCACATTGAAATATCGCGATGCATGGGATATAACCTAAGTTTCTTTTTGGAAGGCTGTTTCAACAAGAATGCCCGAATGGGAGTCAGAGTTTTTATGACATTGGTTGCCTAAAGTGTCTAGCCATGACCTCCTTTAGGCGCATGTTGCAGGACAATATGTCGTCTTACACAAGTGGGAGTATGTTAGTATATGGTGTGTAAAGATGACATTAATACTGCATCATGGCTGATTTCATAAAACACTTGAGGGTCACACCGATGAGTACAACTGAGCAAATGCAATTAAACTATTGAATAGATAATATTGGTTATTGTTTATGACACGAAATGATCATTGAGTTTAATTAATGGATGATTAATTATATCTCAAAGTACGGGGACTAAAAGTGCAATATTAGATATTGTATTGATTTAATTGTCATTGGATGATAATTAAATAATTATCCGGTCTTTTATTTATTATTTGATATTAAATAAAAGATTGATTTATTTGAATTAGTATTATCATCTATTATTAGATAATTGGATGGATAATAATAAACAAATAAATAGGAGATAATTATAAATAATTATCTAGTCATTTATATATTATTAGATAATGTATAAAAGATTAATATTATTTAAAGGGTATATAATTATAGAGATAATTATATAAGGTTTAAATAATAAAGATAGTTATTAAGATATATATTATATTATTATATTAGAGTTTGATTAAAACTAAAACTCTTAATAATATATATATATATATATATATATATATATATATATATAAATAAAAAGATACGGCTGCGTATCTATTACTATATTATAAAGAGGCTTAAACAGTTACGTTAGAAAATTCAACACTTCCAATCAAATTATGACACGTCTCCCTCCTCAATAAACTGCTCAGGATGTTCACATGTTCACCATCTCTTGTCTCTCACAGAAACACTCGCAGAGCATTCGGTTTCATAAAGGCGGTTCCGATTCTTGAGCGATGGCACCTATACCTCTTCATCATCGCTGCTTTCCATCTCTATTTCTCTATTACAAAGCACCTTAATTGGTTGAGGACCCAAAACCCACAACCTGTGAACATTAGGGAAGCCGATCACAGCTCTTACAATCGTATGTATCAGCGATTCATAGGGAGGCTGCTTCAACCTGCGCTGCTTCATCACCATCTACTGTTCTCATACGCTTACGATTCTCATATGCCTGCCTTGTTCCACAATTTCATCAAAAATCATACTCGACTTTATATGTGTCCTTTGACATCAGAGTTTCATTACAAATCACAAATGAAATTACTTGTAATCGCATATACGAAGGCAAATTCTTGCTTATGTTCATATTCAGTTTTAATGATTTTCGCTTATTCTCTCAATTTTATAGGTTTATTGTTCGATTCTTGTCTCAATTTTAATGAATTTTCCTTCCCCTGGCATTCTGTACAAGACAAACATCTATGCTTTTGCTTGCATTCGACTAAAAGAGTAACCCTGTTCACTCATCAATTATGAACACCAGGTGTTCGATGAAATGTTTGAACAAAATCGAATTTCATTTTTAATGATTTGCGCTTCTTGTCTCAGTTTTCATGATTTTCTGTCAGTTCTTGTAACAATTATAATTAAAAAAATATACACACCATTAATGATGAACCTCTAGGCACTTGTGCTCGTTCACCATATATATGAAGTTTGTGCCCATTTTTCGCTTTACATGGTAAGTTAATGCATAAAGTGGGCACAACATCTGTGGCTGTCAGAGCTTTAAAGCTTACAGAGTACCTTAGGGAGAACTGCAGCAGAGAAATCTACATGTTTCTTCATTATACATTGTACTCTATTACGTGAAATGGTTTCATTGTAGTGGTCAATCTCTTTCAAAATGGTTTACAATTCTTGTCTTGGAATTTGTTCTAGGCATTTGATTTGTTTTGTCCTGAATCTAGGTCCGATACTCCGATTTATACTTCTGGTTAGGTTCGATCAGCAATCTGTAGGTTGTTCATTGCTTCTATGTCACCAACTGAATTGGAGTAAATTGTTGTTTGTTGCTTCCCATCATTGATTGTATACGATGTGAGTTTTTCTCTAACCTAATATGTCTTATTAACCATCTTTGATTCTTTATTTTAAGGTTGGCATTATAACTTTATTTTTATTAGCAATTAATATGTTTCTTGTTAGAAATTTTTCACATTTCAGAAAGTTCTTAGTAACGTCTTCTTAATGCCACTCGTCTTTGTTTTGATGTTTAATTTGCTATAAAAGTGTGTAGTTGGGGTCAAGGCTGTGTATATGGATTTTGTTATGGAGGTATGCTGTATTCAATGAAGGATTTTGGATGGGCTTGGTGAAGATTGTAGGTGGTTTTATTTATTAATCGTCAGACCATCAGTTGGTTTTATGGTTGTTTCTTGGGATAGATGTTCTGGTTTTAGGTAGAGTTTTTCATTAAGTATATATTAGTCATTGCTTTAGGTGTCTGGACCACAAGATTAAGAATTGTATTTGTTGTTTTTCACAAAGTAGCCTTAAATTTGATGGGTGGTCGTCTTTTCAACGGTTTTTTTTCTGGATTTCTACACCTAATTTACAGTAGAATTAAACTTGCATATTGCTGGACAGAGTCTACAAGTTGAAGCTGACTGTATGTGTGTATATATAGTTGTAGTTTTAGAATTGGTTAATCTTTAAGTCATATTTGTATTTTTTTTTTGAAGAATTTATGGCATGTAAGCTATTGAAGTTTGCTGAATTGGAAAATCAAACGTGTTACTGTAATTTTTAAGCACATATGTTGCTAAGCTTGGTAATCAATATGAGTTTGATAATTATGAATTAATGAACTTTTTTATATTAGTTTGGAATCAATCCTTATTGCTATGTGATACATGATTATCCATCATGGTAAGCAACACACAAGTATAAACAAGTTTTACAAAATGTTTTTGTTACTTATTCTTTTGGTTTCTATCGTTGTGTTCGTTTTTTAGTTTTGCAAGTCCTGTAACAAACTATGCATTGTATAAACAAGTTCTACAACATGTTTTTGTTACTTATTCTTTTGTTTTTTGTTGTTTGTGTTTGATTTTAAGTTTTGTACGCCATGTATATAACCAGGCAGTGTAGCAATCTTGCATTTACCTACAAACTATTATGCCAACCAAGTCCATTCAAAAGGTAATATCATTATATACAATTTTATTATTGTAATTTTCTTATCACATTCTCTGTATGTATATATTTGTATAGTGTTAGGAGGAATACTACAATGGCAACTGAAATACCGAAATTACGAAAGGTCGTTTTTTTTATTCTTATTACATGTAAAGTGCAGATACAGCTATGCACTAGCTTCTTGGAGCTAAAACATGGCCTCAATCTTTGCATATGAAGTGAAAAGAGGTGACTAAAATACACATTAGTCATCCACATTACATAGAGTTTTTTAATTGAGGGACATAATTTCTTGTTTGTGCTTTTACAAAGTTGTTATAGGTTGTAAGTGACTATCTTTCATTAACAGGTTATACATTACGAAACTAATCAAGAAAGCCACACAAGGAAATATGCAGGCTCCACTTATGCGGCTACACTAGCAACAATGCTTATCGTCTGAAGGAGGAACCTGATATAGTTGACTCTGAGACCTTAAATGATGGTAAAATATTCCATCTGACTAGATTGTTAATTTATCGTACTTGTGGTTGAGGTCCTTTATTTAAAATGATGTTGACTCACTGCCTTATGATCCTTGACTGTCATACCATGAAGGCTAATTTGGGTGAGAAGAGTCTAATGTTTGATTGCTTGTTTATTTGTGCAATGTCAACATTCCTTTTAATTCACTATTTGTGATGCCCTTTAACATGAAATTGTCGTATGTGATACATTATACACTTTAATGCATTTACCTGCTAACACATAATGTCATTTTCTTATCCATGGTTCTTGAGTTCTATGTATCCATAACATGTTTGGTTGCTGTCCAAAATGGGGAACATGAACAAATTTATAAATTTCAAATTGGTTGAAGCTATACTTTAAATGAGAGTTAATACATGTGTCTTGTAGGTGATTAAAATGGTTTGGGTTATCAGGTATTTTAAGGAGCTAAAATTCCAAATTATCTTCCTTTTTAAAAAACACTATTTTTGACCTTTTATTGTACTGTGAAAATTGAAAGTGACCTATTTAAAAAAATTGGTCAAGGAGAGTTAGTGACATGTTACCTATTAGGCTCATAACTTGACCGTTTTGTATGTTCAATCTGTATTAATATTCCTCTTTTACTTGCCATGTAATTGCTTAATCAGCTTGTTAAGTGAAAATGAAAAGGCCTGGATGGCCTTCCATGTATGCACTTCATTCAGATCTATGCCCTTCACTTTATATATTATGTGTTGCTCTATTACTCCACAGTTCCATATCCTATCTATGTTTTAATGATTTATTTGCAATAGAATTGCATTAGGGATGTTAATATGTGGCTTCAGTTTTTAAATGATTCATAAAGTAAATATATTGGATATGTTTTTGGTAGGTTGGAGTTGATTTTCTTCTAGGAAATAGCCATCAAGCCATTGGTTGGTATTTTACTGCCATAAATATTGGGTTTTGTGGTTGTTTGTTGTGCTAGATGGTTATGCTTTTGGGTAGATTTTTTCACAGGTTTTTAGTCCATTATTTGTTTAGGTGTTTGGACCATAAGATTATGTGTTATATTTGTCGTTTTTCTCTAATAAAATAGCCACAAATTTAATGGGTTTTATGGTCGTATTTGCCGCAGTGTTTTTTCATAATCCTACAACTAATTTACACCAAAATAAAACTGGAATATGTTAATCTGGTTGAGTGAGTGTACAACTTGAAGATGAAATTGTGTGTATATATGGCTGGAGTTTTGGAGTTTGTTTATCACAAGTCATATATGCAGTTTTGAGGAATTTATGACAAATAATCTATTACTTCTATTACTATATACTAAAGCAGCTTAAACAGTTAAGCACGTAATGTTTAAAAATTAAACATATCTAATCAAATTGCTTGAAGCTCTGTTCACGGTACACCATGGCAACCGTTCCCACGACTTTTCTCCAATATCCATCTCTTTCAATCTTTATCTCTTCAGTTTCTCTTTGGATCATACAAATCCCTCTGCATCCTCCCCTATTGCTAGATCCACCAGTCATGCCTTGGCAATAGTACACCGGACCACCGACGTCAGCCATCACTCTTGACTCGTCTAACTCACTGGTCGTGTGCTAACTCCCAATCACGGTAATAATTGAATCTTCACACCGCTATTACTACCTATTAATGCATGTTAAGGGGTTTTTGATGTACTCATCAAATCATATTGTTTTCTTCACAGACAATTGAAACAATTGCAAGATGAATCGGTAGTGATCCTACTCCAATCATTGGTCTTCTTCCATTGCTTCAATCATTAGTGCTACTCATTTCTCATTGTCAGGTTTGCTCAACCAACCGTCTACGCTTCGATCTCCAAAATTTGTTCCATTGCTTAAATCCATCAATGCTTTTCGTTTCTCACATTTAGGATTATAAAATCAAGCAACGTTCCGTTTTTTTAACGATGGTTATGCTCACATATTGATTTCTCCAACATCATTATTAAATATCATTTCATTGCTTGGACTGTCGAAACTCGCCACCATATCATCGAGGTTTATGTTCTTTGACAAGTTGTGTGAAACAATTTAAGTGGTTTTTCAACCCCATGATACTATTGTTATTATTATGCTGGTGTTCCCTCTTTATATGCAAATAAATTGTAGTTCATGGTTAGGATATATATGTGCTAACTTAGTCTCTGTTTTTGGTTTATATTGCTAAGTTTTAAAGCTTTATATGTTACAAAGATATAATTTAGAAATTGGTTTGTTGTTGGTTATGTTTACATAACATGTAAGTATACCGATTATATTTTGAGTATGGAGTAGTAACTTTTGGAACATAATTTGGCCAATTGGGTTGCCATTTTGATGGGACGACATTGGTTTTAACCTAAAGCTCAATGTCGTGGCCTTCTAGACTTGATTCTTGAATGTTGTTATTCATGCTATATGCTCCTACATTTATTCTTTCCAATTTTACATGTATCAGTTTCTTACTAACTCAATCTCGAACCTTAATCATACAAATGATTGTTTCTATTACTTCATGTATGGTTTTTAAACTTCATTTTCTTCCATATTTCGTTATTGATTAATGCTTTTTGAATTAGATTTATTAATCTATCATATGGACAAGTTTATCATACCCACCTGCATTGTCTCATTTCACTATCTATTATACGATTAAACCAAGACATGTTGAAATTAAGGAAAACCAATAAGCTTGTTTGAACGATGCAGTTCTTCAAGGATCCATGTGATGGAAGAATCCTCTTTCAACACAACCTCTCATTTTCATTCTCTGTCTTTTTTATTTTCTTCTTCGTGTGCGCTAATTCATCACGAATCGGGAAAGGAAGTAGAATAAAGAACAACTTCATTTGATTGGGAATCAGGTTAGCGGGCCAATTTTGCAAGTAAGCTCACATATTGTATTCGGATATATACAATCAATCGTCAATCAGTTGATCTAATTTGTTAAACAACTGTCATAATGTAAGTTACTTATTTGTTTAATTCAAATTAGTAAATAAACTTTGTATTATTCTTTCCTATTCGTTTCTTCTTCTTTTAACCACCTTGAACAAATATTGGTTTTTAACATAATCTCAGAATTCCTCGCCATTTTTTCAGGTAACAAGTTTCTTCATTTTGGCTCCATTGCCTCTCTTGTTTTTCTTAAATAAAAAATCACTTTTAGTTTTTTGGTTTTAATTTATTGAAATCATTTGGATGATTGTTTGTTATGTAATGCGTAAATTACATCAAGGAATAATATATATAAAGATACAAGTTCAAATAGAATCTGTAGATATGCCTACCAAGTGTTTGGAAAAAGACTTGAATGAAAAACTGTGTGACCAGTGATGCAAATTCATCTACTTTGTTGAAATGCATTGATATACCTATATATAAAAATCTTGCATAAGTTAGATCGAGTAGCTAAAGGAGCAATCAACGAATTAGAAAATAGAGGATGATGTTTTAATACATTAACAAAAATTGACATGCACTCTGTCTCTGCCATTCTAATTCCACAAACATGTTACTAGAATCTTTCAAAATATTGACATGATTATAGGGTAATATAGAACAGGGTTACAGCCTACAGGAGGACAATTTTGGTTTTAAATTAAAAGATGTATCAAAAGCTATGAACTTAACAGTTAAGATTTTTTTAATGCTTACGTCTGCAATTGCTAATAAATAAATTTCTGTCTTTTGATAGTTCAAACCAGCATGGATATTCTAAGCAAAAGTAAAAAATAGGTAAGGATTGAGCTGAAAATGTGTTCGTTTTAGCAAATAATTAGATAACTTCTTCTTTAATTGAGTTTGTGTTATGCTTGCATTTATGCCCTTTGACACGCACAAGCACATGCACACATGCTGACACATGCGGATACACACATACGTGTTGCACATGTCTCTACATGCACTGCCTTTTCTTTTTTGAATCGTTGGATCATGGTACCCACATATTGCACAGCCCCTGAGCCTTTATTACTTCTTGTTACCAACAATTACTAGAATTTTAGTATATGTAATCTTATCAGGAAGTTATTTCTGGTGTACTTGATTAGTTGATTTGAAATGCTTTTGAGTTTTATAAGATTAATAATTAAGCTTTTGGTATATAAGTAAATTTTATTCTACGTGTCATGCAAACAGAGTGTCCTTTGATGGAATTGTTCGCATATAGCCATATATATATGAATATGAACCAGAAAATAAGTTTAATGAATGTTTAGATGTACTTTGATCTGACACACGATTTGAAGGATGCTTACCGTAAGGTGGCTTTATACATAGAAGAATATACAATTTGTTTTTACATAAGAGACATTAATGTTTGTTTGACAGTGATGATGAAATTTCTTTCCCTTTAAGCCATGAAGGCGTTACCCGGACGTAATTGTAATGATTTTACAAGCGTTACTCGGACGTAATTGTCATGATTTTACCAATATGTTATATTTTTTGCTCCCATCTTTCAAGATGATTCATGTAACGAGGACAATCGTTAGCTAGGATTTTATTTGCATTTAAGCTGGTTAAAATGAGTTTTCCAATTGGCTAAGACAGTTTAAGTGACAATGGATTACTAGGGGCCTTCAGTATGTCATAATCTTCACCATAGTGAATTCTATCTCTTGACACCCGCTCTCAAATATGTTCCTGTTCATGACCAAGTCTTTTGTTTGCAACTCCTGGGCTTACGTGAAATATATGACACCAAGGACCGGATATTGCTAATCAGGTATCCTTTACAGGCATATGCAGGCATATCTTCCTTGTGAGACCGTACAATTAACAAGTTCAAGTAAGTGTTTGTTGATGATTATAAGTATTTTAGATAAAGAGATGCAACATGGTTTTTTCTAGCTTTTGAGAGATGGAACTTTATATGTATGTTGTAGATGGGGATGCAAGAGAAATGATTATCTTGCAAAAAGTTTTCTTCCTATAGAGACATATTGAAAGATGACCGGTAGAATTGGGTTGGCCCGTGGCGATACCATTGTATGTCATCTTTTCCATATCTGTAACTTGTATAATATGGACCGTAAAGACCTTGTTTTGTTTTCTTAACATGTAATTGCATTCGTATCCAAAATTGTTATGTTTTTAGAAAGGAGTTCATGTGATTGGTAGACACTTTCAAATTATGATTATTGATGTAGATTTTTTATGATGTGTATTCTAACTATTAAAGATATATATATATATATATATATATATATATATATATATATATATATATATATATATATATATATATATATATATATATATATATATATATTAATCTTTATCATGCATTATCTTACAAACTGACAATGTTTTTTATGTGACTGTATTATCTATCTTTTTCAAATATACAATTGAATGATCTTTTTAACTAGGTAACTTTTTTTTTAATCATTGATGATAACATTTTTTAATAAGCGTATGTTAATTTGTTTTCCTTTGTAACATATACATAGGCTTGGACTTATATTACTCAAATTTACTTGTATGAAAAAAATCTTGATTATAAAGGTTATATTGTATTGCTTTCTAAGTTGCATGTTTTTTAAAAATTTCTTTAGGATTAAATGTTTTCGATTTACATTTTAAAATAGTTGTACTCGTCGCCGCAACGCACGGGTATCATAACTAGTACAAAAATGTGTGTGAAACACACATTGTAAAAAAAGATATATATATATATATATATATATATATATATATATATATATATATATATATATATATATATATATATATATATATATATATATATATATATATGCATACCAAACCCACGAAGGGTTTTTTTGGGTAGAAGCACACACACGAACACACATTGAGTGTGTGTGGTGCGGCCGCAAGAGAGAATTAAAACCAAAAGAGTGTTTGGTTTTCCCGTTCTTTGTGTGTTTGATTGCATATCTGGCGCCGCTCGATCGTGTCATCACCGGTGGATACCGAGAGCGTCTCATTCGTGTATTCTTGTCATAGAATACAATGGTACGAATTTTAATGTTTTCATATTTACTTATCTTATGTTTTACTTGATGATCCGTGTACGGAATTCGTAATTTTTAAAAGCTTCCGTTGTGCGTTAATATGATTAATATTTATGTTTTTTTATGAAAAACGATACGAATTCCCAACATGTTTTAATGTAACAAAATATTTAAATCAAAACAAATAGAATATTAAGTTTAAACCAAAATAATAATGTAACAAATATCTAAATTCAAATGAATTAAATCCTAAGTTTATATATTTTTCTTAAAAAGTAAAAAGGTATAGTGAAATCAAAATATATTAATGTAATGAAATAAATAGATGGAAACACAAAAAACCATATAAAAATTATAATAATTAAATATAATATAAATAAAATTTTATTAAATAAAGTAAATAAGTAATAGAAACATAAAATAAATTTATTAAATAGATAAAAATATAACTTTAATAAAAAAATAAATACATTTTAAGTAGTATTACTAATAAATTAATTAAATCACCATTTATTAAATTAAGATTTAAATTTTAAAACAAAAAAAATTAATGAAAAGAAAGGGACCAAAATTGTTATTACGAAGAAGGGTATAATTGTCATTTAAGAAAATAAATAAGACAGAGGGACCATTTCTGCAAGTAAACTATGCAAATAATGACCGTTTATGCAAAATTGAAACCACAGGGACCGAATTCAAAATTTTATGCAAACCACAGGGACTATTTTTGTAATTTACTCTAATAATAATAAGAATAGTTATTAAATTACAAATTTCGTCCTTGTGGTTAGGTATAAATTATGGATCACGTCCTCTTCGCGATTAATTATGAATTTCGTCCCCGTTGTTGGCAATTTGTTTTGGTTTTGGTCATTTGACCAGCCAAGTTTTTCTAAATGACCATTTTGTCCTTTATAGAAATATAAGTTTAGACAATGAACTTTGTTTTTAATATAATAATTTCAGGATTTTATTTAATAACATTTATATTTAATCCACCAATTTCTTTATTTTTAATTCCAACTAGTCATGACGGCCCGTGCGATGCACCGGGCTAATTTGATTTTTATTTAAAATATTATGTAGTTATAAAAAATGTATGTTTGTGAGGGCCACTATATAAACTTTAGATTGACAAATATCATATCAAATTGTATCGCCAAACAAATTTGTGTGTCTAATCAACTACATTAAGACCATACAAAAGGTGTCATAATAATAATGAAAGACAATTGTTAAATGACATTAAAAAACTTAGATTAATACATGTGAGAAATGTCTGAAAATAATACTTGTAAAAAATTTAAAAAATTAAAAAGTCTTTTAGGCTAGGTCATTTAACTTACAACTTGTTATCTCAGTATTATGATAATATAAACCAATATACTAAATTAATAGTCTTACACATAATAAGTTAAAATATTAAATTATAAGTTTAATGAAAATTCTTCATAGATCATAGGTATGGGAGTACTGAGTACATTGACTATACACATAGGTATTAAAAGTCATTTTATAGATTGTATTTTGTATGTAGTGTTTGACTATTACTGTCTTCAAACATGAATTTTAAGTCATTAAACATTTGTTACTCTAGATAGTATCACATAAAACAGCGGTTGACACATAAGCTCTTACCACAACTAAACAATTCGCCTTGGGTTTTACTATAGTATATTATTATCATATCTATTTGTATTCATCTTAGTGTGAAATTTTGTTTGCAAGATTAAAAACAAATGCAAATGGACAGATATTAAGAGTTTAATTGATATGAAAAAATGAAGATTAGAATGAATTACACATATATTAAAACAAATATGCCATGTAATTTAATCATTTAATTTTATAAAACTTTGGACTTTAATCATCCTAAATGTTGAAGAGCTTCACTAAAAATAAAAATATATATTGGGATTTTTAAATTCACATACTTTAAAATATGTAATAGCTAGTATGTATCTCTTTGATAACCTATGTCATTAAGATCGATTACTACAAATTATAATTTTTACAAATCATTATTACTATTATATATGTCAAGGGTTTAATTATGATTTAAATATTCAACTAAAATTAAGTAAATCATTATAACTTTAAATTTATATTAACAATACTATTACTTATTACTTTAGGAGTTGGAAGTTTTTTGTATGATTTTATCCTTGCTCATAATACATATAAAATAAAGCACATTTGTAACATCCACGGATTTAATTTGATGTATTTTGGTTAATTAAGTGGAAAACTTATATATATTTAAGTTGAATTTGGGCGATTATTATGTATTTGGATATTTACCAAGTTTGTTGCTATTTTTAAGAAAATTGAACTCAGAATCAATTATGTGGAGTATTATGAATTAAAAAGTTATTTATGATAATTCTAAGATTAAATCAGTATTTTATTGAACCGGCTAAGTCGAGTGATGAAATGTGCAAAATGACGAAAGTAGTATATAAAGGGCAATAGGCTTCATTTTTCTATTTTACACTATCTCACTACTTTATCTCTTTAGAAATTTTCTCTCTACATCTCTCTAAGATATATCACAAACCGACCGTCAGATTTTCGAGAATTATACGTCATCGGAAAGGTATCGAGGAGTACAACAGCAATCTACAAACAGATTTCAGATTTCGTGCGAATTTAGGTAAGAATCGACCTTTCTAAGATTATGGTTTCGGTTTTGTAGAAACTAAAATTTCGAATCTATCATTTTATGCAAATTTAAGCTTGTTTTGCTCGAAACATTGCTGGAATGTGATAATATATGCATAGTAGAATCGAATCTAGGTATTATACATGATATATTAGTGATTTTAGCCTTAGAAATGAAGGATTTAAGTTGAAATGATGAACAGACTCGAATATGTCAAGAACAGAGTCGAAATACAAGAACAAACTCGAGTTTGGTGCTAGATTCGAGTGTGTACCGTTAGATTCTAAGGGGAGGGCTTCGAATCTAAGCCTAGACTCGAAGTGGGGTTCGAATCTAACCCTAGATTCGAAGGTGAGTTCGAATCTGACATAGGGGTTCGAATCTGATGCTTGATTTCGAATCTAACCCATTAAATTCGAGTTTAATGCCTAAAATTGAGAAATATACTCTCTAAACTTGTATATTTTGAATGAATTTTATAAACAACACATAGAATGGCAAGAATTATTCAAAGGACAATGTATGAACATGAAATGGGTTCAAACTTTAGTTATAGTTCGAATTTAGATATGTACCCAAAATGGGGAAAATATCGCCAAATTTACGAAACTTGACTTTATGGATTTAAACGGTTAATGATACGAGGTATTGTTGTAATTAACTTAACAGGTCCCTTGTGGTGTTGTTTAACCCACAGTGGGGTACTTGGTGGATCCGGTTGAAAGCCCGAAGAGAAATAAAATCGGTTAAAAGATAAATTACGCACCCACTGTGAGTACAGTAGATTTCGCATGTTTATATTTGTTTTATGTAAGCTTTGCCTGCTGAGACCTGTTGTTTCATTGATTTTTATTTTACAGGAAAAGGGAAGTCTACTGCTGGACCTTCTAGTTAGGTCGTTTGGAAGATTTGGGAAACTCGGCACTATTTGATCGGTAATTGTGATTTGGACAATGTTGTAATATATTCTGGATGATTGTAATAAATGTATGGGTGTGTAGACTTAGACTTGGTACCTTATAGCACCGTAGGGTGTTTAACACTTTTTGCACTACTTTATTAATGTTTTTAATGCTTCCGCACTTAATTTAGGTTATCAGATCATTATGTTATTGTATGTTGGTGATTAATCCTGGGTGTATAGTAATTGGTCGTTGTTGTGGCAAGGGTGTCACACGAGATGGTATCAGAGCAGTTGTTTGAGATTCAAGTGTCCGTGAGGTCTTGATCTCAAACATTAGGTGATGATATGTAGTGATGCTAAGTAATGATCTGAACTAAGATAGGTTATGATCTAGTAATTATAAGAGATTGACTATCATACGGGACACAAAAGTGGTGTCTTTAAATTAATGACATGTTACTAAACAAGTTATATGTTTATATTTTCAGAACATGTCTGGAGGAATGACACCTGAGGAAGCCAGAGAGATGATGCTAGCCATGATGGCTGAGCAGAATAAAATGATACAAGATCAGTTTCGGGCTCGAGATGAGGCCGATGCTAAGAGGAGAGAGGATAAGAGAAAGAACAAGGAGAAGGAAGGGGGTAACAACGAGGAACGAGATGACAACACTGGGTCATCTAACAAACCTCGAGGTTGTCGTTTTAAGGATTTCAAAGGAAATGGAGCTGTAGAGTTTAATGGTTTAGGGGATGCTGTTGCTGCACTTGAATGGATAATCGCAACTGAGCGAACATTCCGAATCAGCGACTGTGCTGAGAAGGACATGGTTCGTTATGCAACTGCTATGTTCACTAATGACGCAATTATGTGGTGGAATGCCATGGTGAATGCTTTGACATTGGAGAAGATTTCTGTTATGACTTGGGCTGAGTTCAAGGACCTATTCACTCAGCAGTACTGTCCGGTTGATGAGCGCCGGAGGTTGGAAGCAAAGTTTATGGCGCTGGTACAGGGGACTAAGACGGTGTCCCAATATGCTGTGGAGTTCACGAGGTTAAGTCTGTTCGCACCTCATCAGGTGGACACCGAAGAAAGGAAAGTGACCAGGTTCGAGGCTGGTCTTGACATAGAGATTAGGAGGGTTATGAGCAACGTCCGCTACCCTACATTTGCTGGCTTACTTGAGGCTGCCAGAAATGTAGAGCAGATTCTGATTATGTCGGGCTACACTGTTGGGTCTGCTGCTGCTTCCACCAATCCAACACAGCCGTCACCGCCGAAGCGCCAACGCGAGGGAGGATATTCTGGTTCTTCCCGGTCTTCACAATACTCACCTCAACAGTCGTATCGCCGACAATCTGGTTCATCTGATCGCGGTCGTGCGCGTGCATACTCCATCAACACTGAGCCGCAGTATTGCAATAAATGTCATCTGGAGCACTTTGGTAAATGCACTAACGGACGTGCTTGTTTTTGCTGTGGGGAGCTGGGCCATTTTCAGAATAACTGCCCAAGGAAGGGTGATGCTTGCTATAAGTGTGGGGTGTGGGGTCACTATAGCAGGAATTGTAGAAAGAATGCTCCAACGGCTGCTGTCCCATCATCAACACGATCGTCTGGAGGTTCGAGTGGTGGTTCAGTTAACCGCCGGGGTCAGTCACAGAGGGCACCTGCTCGTGCTTTTCAGATAACTGCAGAGGAGGCAAGGGAAAACCCGGAGGTCGTCACGGGTACGTTTATAGTTAATTCTATGCCAGCACGAGTTTTATTTGATTCGGGTGCCAATAAGTCGTTTGTTTCTACTGTGTTTGCACAAAGACTTGCTATGCCACTGTCTAAGTTGTCTGCTATACTTGATATTGAAACTGCTAGCAATACTTTAGTTAAGGTAGATCATGTATACCGAAATTGCACGTTAGTAATTGAAGATGTAGTCTTCAATTTAGATCTGATTCCGATAGAGTTCAGCGAGTTTGATGTGATAGTCGGAATGGACTGGTTGATCGAGAATGAAGCCCATATAGTGTGTAAGAGCCGAATGATAAAGATAACTACCCCGGAGGGGCGTGAGATATGTATATATGGGGATAGGAGAAGCGGGGATCTGTGTTTGCTGACTATTGCAAAAGCTCGAAAACTTGTTGCAAAGGGATGTGATGCCTACTTAGCATATGCGATTGATGCTAAGGCAGAGAAGAGAACGTTGGCCGATGTGCCGGTTGTTTCATAATTCCCGGATGTGTTTCCGGAAGACTTGTCTGGCGTGCCGCCTGAGAGACAAGTTGAGTTTCGAATTGATCTGATCCCCGGAGCTGCACCGGTAGCTCGTTCTCCTTATCGCCTCGCCCCAACTGAGATGAAAGAGATGATGACACAGCTGCAAGAATTGTTGGATAAGGGCTTCATTCGGCCAAGTTCATCGCCGTGGGGAGCTCCGGTACTGTTTGTAAAGAAAAAGGATGGCACGATGAGGATGTGCATAGATTACCGGGAACTGAACAAGTTGACGATTAAGAACAAGTATCCTCTGCCGAGGATAGACGACTTGTTTGATCAGTTACATGGCGCTAGTGTATTTTCTAAGATTGATCTGAGATCGGGATATCATCAATTGAAGGTTCGAGAGGATGATGTGCCAAAGACAGCATTCAGGACTCGGTATGGACATTACGAGTTTCTGGTAATGCCTTTTGGATTATCCAACGCCCCGGCAGTGTTTATGGATTTAATGAATAGGGTTTGTAGACCGATGTTGGATAAGTCGGTGATAGTGTTTATCGATGATATTCTAGTATACTCTAGGTCTGAGGCTGAGCATGCTGAACATCTCAAGGAGTTATTAGAGTTATTGAGGAAAGAGAAGTTGTACGCCAAATTTTCGAAGTGTGAGTTTTGGCTGCAACAGATTCAATTTTTAGGGCATGTGATTTCTGGAGCTGGGATTTCGGTAGATCCAGCTAAGGTTGAAGCAATAAAGAACTGGGAACCGCCTCGTTCAGCTACTGAAGTTAGAAGTTTCCTGGGGTTGGCAGGATATTATCGGAGGTTTATAAAGGATTTTTCTAAGATTGCAGTTCCTTTGACTGCATTAACAAAGAAGAATGCACCGTTTGTGTGGGAAACTGTGCAGCAGGAGGCATTTGAGATCCTGAAGAAAATGTTAAGCGAAGCGCCGATACTTGCCTTACCTGAAGGCAACGATGGTTTCGTGGTGTATACGGATGCCTCAAGACTGGGGTTAGGCGCTGTACTGATGCAGCGTGGGAAGGTTATTGCTTATGCTTCAAGACAGCTTAAGCAACATGAGAAGAACTACTCAACTCATGATCTTGAGTTAACAGCTGTTACGTTTGCATTGAAATTATGGAGGCATTATTTATATGGGACTAAGTGTCAACTCTACACGGACCATAAGAGTTTGAAATACATCTTTAGCCAGAAGGAACTCAATATGAGGCAGAGACGATCAATGGAGCTAATAAAGGATTACGATTGTGAAATTCTTTATCACCCCGGAAAGGCTAATGTAGTAGCCGATGCCTTGAGTCGGAAAGCGTATGCTAAGGATTGCTGCTATATGATGACGTCCACTATACTAAGTTCCACGATCATTAACGATGTCAAAGCTGCCCAACTAGAAGCTTTGAAAGAAGAAAATGTCGGTGTTGAGGATATTAGAGTACAGATTAAGAATATGGAAACTAGCGAGTCTGGATTAAAAGGTGTATACGGAAGGATTTGGGTGCCGAAGTATGGTGGTATGAGAAATGTTATCATTGAAGAAGCGCATCAATCTAAATTTTCTGTACATCCCGGGAGCACAAAGATGTACAACGACTTAAAGGCAGACTTTTGGTGGCCGGGATTGAAGAAGGATATCGGCCAGTATGTTGAACGATGTAGGACTTGCCGGTTGGTAAAGGCCGAACATCAACAACCGTACGGCAGTATGCAGCCGCTTCCTATTCCGGAATGGAAGTGGGAGCACATTACAATGGATTTTGTTACAAAGCTGCCAAAGACTAAGCGACAGCATGATGCAGTTTGGGTAATCGTGGACCGGTTAACAAAGTCGGCTCACTTCATACCGATTCGTGAAAGTTATTCGCTGGAGAAATTAGCTCAAATTTATATGAACGAGATTGTTTCTAGGCATGGAGTGCCTAAGTCTATTGTATCGGATCGGGATAGCCGGTTTACTTCGAATTTTTGGTCGGCTTTGCAAGAAGGGTTAGGGACAAGGATTGCAATGAGTACAGCTTACCGCCCGCAAACTGATGGTCAGAGTGAGCGGACCATCTTAACGCTTGAAGACATGATGAGATCGTGTGTGTTAGATCTCGATGGCAATTGGGACGATCATCTGCCACTCATAGAGTTTTCGTATAACAACAGTTACCACGCTACGATCAAGAAAGCTCCGTTCGAGGCTTTGTATGGAAGGAAATGTAGGACTCCTACATGTTGGAGAGAAACGGGTGAAACACCAATCGCTGGGCCGGCCTTGCTTCAAGAAGCTGTGACACCCTTGCCACATTAACCACCAATTACCATTCACCCAGGATTAATCACCAACAAACACATAACATAATGATCTGATAGCTTAATAATAGCGCGGAAGCATTAAAGTACATAAATTTAAAGTATTACAACTGAATCTAACACCCTACGGTGCTACAAGGTTACATGTCTAAGTCTACATACTCAAACATTTTACATTATCCCAATTACATTACAACAATAATTCCATAATCCAAATACCAAAGAAAACGGTAGAAATCTTCAATCACTTCAATAGATTTCCTAGCTAGATGGTCCCGCAGCGGATTTCCCTTTTCCTGTAAAAATATAACAACTGAAAGGGTAAGCTAAAGCTTAGTGAATACCAGATGATTTTCACACATTCTACAAATCTTTATGATGCCCCCAGAGTATCCGCGGTAACACATACCGTATACTCCACACGTATCCCAGATACGCAAACCTGAGCCGCAGCTCCTTCGAGCTGACACTCGGCATAAGAATAACCAACCATCTGAGGCAGACATTACATCGGGGATGACCTACTGTCTATCCTGACCACAGAGGTGTCAAACTCTTGGTCATATAGCACAGTAACATCAGAGTACAGATGCGACCACGCAGGTCCATCGAAAGGATGCACAACAAATGAACGGACATGCAACAAATATGAATGTGCATCAACATAAACGCATGTTAGTAGAATGTCAAACGAACATGAAACAACAGGCCTCAGCAGGCAATGCAAACATAAAGCAGATGCAGACATGTTAAAAATCAAAGGTACTCACAGTGGGTGCGTTTTTATCTTTAATCAAATTTTATTTCTCCTCGGAATTTCAACCGGATCCACAAAGTACCCCACTGTGGGTTAAACAACACCACAAGGGACCTGTAAGTCATTTGTAACAACACATTGTGTTAATATCTTGTTTAATTTCATAAAACTTAATTTTTATAAGTTTTGCAGAATTTTGGTCCCAATTTCGGATCTATGTCCGAATTCGGACACCACCCGAATTCGGACCCCAGTTCGGATCCCACATGCATCCCAATTCGGTCCCCTTTAATTTCGGACCCAAGCTAATTCGGACCATATCCTGATTCGGTCCCCAACCGAATTAGGACCTCAACCGAAATTTTCAATACTTGAAAATTATTTTGCTAATCTGAAATCTGGGCCCATCCGAATTCGGACCAGATCCGAGTTCATCTCGGATCCGAATTCGGACCCCAACCCCATTCGGACATGTGCAGTTTTGAATATTATTTTCCAGATTTAATCCAAGTCATTTTTTGGTACTTTTTCAATACATGAAATAATTTACACTAACTAATATTCATGTATTTCCAACATTTTTAACACTAAAATTAACACATTTCTATGCCAATTTAAACCCATTTTTGCTCTTTTTGTTCTACCCGTCGAACACACACACTAAGAACACACACAATTCTCTGAAAATCATTCTTAGAGGTTGATTCAGAAGCTGAAATTTTGTACATAACATCATCAATACTCGAATTAAACTAATCCATAACAATATCATACATGCATGAACATTTGCAACCCCAAATCTTATTTTCGGATTTGAACAAAACCGAACCAAATTGCTTCTAATTTCGAAATTTAAAGAATGTTTACCTTAATTCTTCAATTGCAGTGTTGATTGTTCCTTGAATGCAACCTTGTTTCAAATTTTCAGACTTCGAATCCAAGTTTTGATGATCTTGAATATTTTAGAGAGAGAGCCGAGAGAGAAAGAGTTCTAGTGAGAGAGAGTGGTGATTGGAAATGAAAGACCTTTGGTCTTTTATTTCAAAATTCCTTATTTTAACATCTTTAGTCCCTCAACTCATCAGATCCCATTTACTACTGATTTATAAAATAAAAGATTTCTATCTTTTATTTATTATCCTCAATGCTTTAAATAATTATTTTCACTTAATAAATAAAATTCTAAATTTCCATAATATGCAACCAACTTCCATAAATTCAAATACATAATCATTATCAATAATTTAACTTAATTTACAAATTTAAACTTAATAATCTTCAAATACAATAAATTAAATCCGAGGATGTTACAGCATGGGCTCCACCACGCTCAACTTCGTCCTCGAAGTTACTCGGATTCGAACAGCTTCGGGTATTTCTTCAACATCTCAGACTTAGGCTCCCACGTATGATTTGCTCCTTTGTGATGCTTCCAACGAACAAGCACCATCTCTATCTCTTTACTTCTCAATTTCTTCACTTTCGTGTCTAACACACACTCCGGCTCTTCAACATACCGGAGCCTTTCGTCAATCTTTAGCTCGGTGTGATCAGCCCAATCCTCGTTTTCGGTTGTAAACGACTTTCTAAGGTTCCCCACATGGAACACCGGATGTATGCCCGACATTTCTTCAGGTAACTCCAAACGATACGATTGATTTCCTATTCTCTCAGTAATCCTGAATGGTCCGACGAATCTCGGAGCCAACTTTCCTCTTTTTACAAAACGGGTAACACCTCTCATAGGTGAAACCTTCAAATAAACCCAATCATTTACATCGAAACTGATTGGCTTGTGCCTCCTGTCGTAATAACTTTTCTGGCGATCCTGGGCCGCCTTCATATTCTGTCGCACCAACTGAATCTTTTCATTCGTTTCTTGTAGTAATGCCGGCCCAGCAATCGGCGTTTCACCGGTTTCCCTCCAACATGTAGGAGTCCTACATCTTCTCCCATACAATGCCTCAAACGGCGCTTTCTTGATCGTCGCGTGGTAACTGTTGTTATATGAAAACTCGATCAGTGGCAAATGATCATCCCAATTGCCACCGAGGTCTAACACACACGACCGCATCATATCTTCGAGTGTTAGGATGGTCCTTTCACTTTGACCATCGGTTTGCGGTCGGTAAGCCGTACTCATAGCAATCCTTGTCCCTAACCCTTCTTGTAGTGCCGACCAGAAATTTGAAGTAAACCGGCTGTCCCGGTCCGATACTATGGACTTAGGCACTCCATGCCTAGAAACAATCTCAGCCACATAGATCTGTGCTAACCTTTCCAGAGAATATCCTTCCCGAATCGGAATAAAGTGTGCGGACTTAGTTAACCTATCGACTATCACCCAAACTGCATCGTGTTGACGCCTAGTTTTCGGCAACTTTGTAACAAAATCCATCGTTATGTGTTCCCACTTCCATTCCGGAACGGGAAACGGTTGCAAACTACCGTATGGTTGCTGGTGTTCGGCTTTCACTAACCGACAAGTTCGGCATCTCTCCACGTACTGTCCGATATCTTTCTTTAATCCGGGCCACCAGAAGTCTGCTTTCAGCTCGTTGTACATCTTTGTGCTCCCGGGATGTACAGAAAATTTGACTGATGAGCTTCTTCTATTATCACATTTCTCATGCCTCCATACTTTGGCACCCAGATTCTTCCGTAAACTCCTTTCAGACCCGATTCGCTCGTTTCCATATTCTTGATCTGTGCCCTTATATCCTCAGCACCAACATTCTCGTCTTTCAAGGCTTCCTCTTGAGCGGCCTTGACATCATCAATAATAGTGGATGTTAACATAGTAGATGTCAACGTGTAACAGCAATCCTTGGCATATGCTTTGCGACTCAAAGCATCGGCTACCACGTTAGCC
The DNA here is from genome assembly GCA_020465985.1 of Centrapalus pauciflorus. NCBI lineage: Eukaryota > Viridiplantae > Streptophyta > Magnoliopsida > Asterales > Asteraceae > Centrapalus > Centrapalus pauciflorus. The sequence goes on along the minus strand of JAANYP010009175.1, from coordinate 229,221 downwards.
TTCCCGGGATGATAAAGGATTTCACAATCGTAATCCTTTATAAGTTCCATCGAACGTCTCTGCCTCATATTGAGCTCCTTCTGACTAAATATGTATTTTAAACTCTTATGGTCAGTGTATAACTGACACTTAGTTCCATACAGATAGTGTCTCCACAATTTCAGTGCAAAGGTGACTGCAGTCAACTCCAAGTCATGAGTCGAGTAGTTCTTTTCGTGCTGCTTTAACTGTCTCGAAGCATAAGCTATAACTTTTCCACGTTGCATCAATACCGCACCAAGTCCCAACCTCGAAGCATCCGTGTATACCACAAAGTCCTCATTACCCTCTGGTAGGGCAAGTATCGGTGCTTCACTTAACGTCTTTTTCAAAATATCAAACGCCTCCTGCTGCACAGTTTCCCATACAAACGGTGCATTCTTCTTTGTTAACATCGTTAAAGGGACTGCAATCTTTGAAAAGTCCTTAAATGAATCTCCTATAATAGCCTGCCAGCCCAAGGAAACTTCTGACTTCCGTAGCTAAGCGAGGCGGCTCCCAATTCCTTACCGCTTCTACCTTAGCCGGATCTACAGAAATTCCGGCCCCCGATATCACATGCCCCAAAAATTGAATCTGTTGCAGCCAAAACTCACATTTTGAGAACTTGGCATACAACCTTTCCTTTCTTAACAATTCCAATAACTCTTTTAGATGATCAGAGTGTTCGGCTTCAGACTTTGAATACACCAAAATGTCATCTATAAAAACAATTACTGACTTGTCCAACATCGGTCTGCAAACTCGGTTCATCAAATCCATAAAGACAGCCGGGGCATTGGTTAACCCGAAAGGCATAACCAAGAACTCGTAATGCCCGTAACGTGTCCTAAAAGCTGTTTTAGGCACATCTTCCTCTCTAACTTTTAACTGATGATATCCCGACCTCAAGTCAATCTTAGAAAACACACAAGCTCCATGTAACTGGTCAAACAAGTCATCTATCCGCGGCAGCGGATACTTGTTCTTGATTGTCAATTTATTCAGCTCCCGGTAATCGATGCACATCCTCATGGTGCCATCTTTCTTCTTAACAAATAACACCGGGGCTCCCCACGGCGATGAACTTGGTCGAATAAAGCCCTTGTCCAACAACTCCTGGAGTTGTGTCATCATCTCTTTCATCTCGGTAGGAGCAAGGCGATAAGGGGAACGAGCTATCGGTGCAGCTCCAGGGATCAAGTCAATTCGGAATTCCACTTGTCTCTCAGGCGGCACGCCAGACAAGTCTTCCGGAAACACATCCGGGAATTGTGAAACAACCGGCACATCGGCCAAAGTTCTCTTTTCTGCCTTAGCATCAATCGCATATGCTAAGTACGCATCACATCCCTTTGCAACAAGCTTTCGAGCTTTTGCAATAGTAAGCAAACACAGATCCCCGCTTCTCCTATCCCCATATATACATATCTCACGCCCCTCCGGGGTAGTTATCTTTATCATTCGGCTCTTACACACTATGTGGGCTTCATTCTCGATCAACCAGTCCATCCCGATAATCACATCAAATTCACTAAACTCGATCGGAATCAAGTCCAAATTGAAGACTACATCTTCAATCACTAAGGTGCAGTTTCGGTATACATGATCTACTTTGACTAGAGTATTACTAGCAGTTTCAATATCTAGTACAGCAGATAGCTTAGACAAAGGCATGGCAAGTTGTTGTGCAAACATAGTAGATACAAACGACCTATTGGCACCCGAGTCAAATAATACTCTTGCAGGTAAAGAGTTTACAATAAACATACCCGTGACCACCTCCGGGTTTTCCCTAGCCTCTTCTGCAGTAATTTGAAATGCACGAGCCGGTGCCCTTTGCGACTGACCCCGACCTCGGTTAACTGAACCGCCGCTTGAACCTCCTGAAGATCGTGTGGATGTTGGAGCAGCAACTGCTGGAGTATTCTTTCGACAATTCCGACTATAGTGCCCCCATACTCCACACTTATGGCAAGCATCAGATCTCCGTGGGCATTCATTTTGAAAGTGGCCCAACTCTCCGCAGCAGAAACACGCACGTCCGTTAGGGCATTTGCCAAAATGCTCCAGATGACATTTATTGCAATATTGCGGCTCAGTGTTGATGGAGTATGCACGCGCACGACCGCGATCAGATGAACCAGATTGTCGGCGATACGACTGTTGAGGTGAGTATTGTGAAGACCGGGAAGAACCAGAATATCCTCCCTCCCTTTGGCGCTTCGGCGGTGACGGCTGTGTCGGATTGGTGGAAGCAGCAGCAGACCCAACAGAGTAGCCTGACATAACCAAAATCTGCTCTACATTTCTGGCAGCCTCAAGTAAGCCAGCAAATGTAGGGTAACGAACATTGCTCATGACCCTCCTTATTTCAATGTCAAGACCAGCCTCGAACCTGGTCACTTTCCTCTCTTCAGTGTCCACCTGATGAGGTGCGAACAGACTTAACCTCGTGAACTCCACAGCATATTGGGACACCGTCTTAGTCCCCTGTACCAGTGCCATGAACTTTGCTTCCAACCTCCGGCGCTCATCAACCGGACAGTACTGCTGAGTGAACAGATCCTTGAACTCAGCCCAAGTCATAACAGAAATCTTCTCCAATGTCAAAGCGTTCACCATGGCATTCCACCACATAATTGCGTCATTAGTGAACATAGCAGTAGCATAGCGAACCATGTCCTTCTCAGCACAGTCGCTGATTCGGAATGTTCGTTCAGTTGCTGTTATCCATTCCAGCGCGGCAACAGCATCTCCTAGTCCATTAAACTCCACAGCCCCATTTCCTTTAAAGTCCTTAAAACGACAACCTCGGGGTTTGTTAGATGACCCAGTGTTGTCATCTTGTTCCTCATTGTTACCCCCTTCCTTCTCCTTGTTCTTTCTCTTTTCCTCTCTTCTTTTAGCATCGGCCTCATCTCGAGCCCGAAACTGTTCTTGAATCATTCGATTCTGCTCAGCCATCATGGCTAGCATCATCTCTCTGGCTTCCTCAGGTGTCATTCCTCCAGACATGTTCTGAAAATATAAACATATAACTTGTTTAGTAACATGTCATAAATTTAAAGACACCATTCATTTGTCCCGTATGATAGTCAATTTCTTATAGTTACTAGATCATAACCTATCTTAGTTCAGATCATTACTTAGCATCACTACATATCATCACCTAATGTTTGAGATCAAGACCTCACGGACACTTGAATCTCAAACTACTGCTCTGATACCATACGCTGTGACACCCTTGCCACATTAACCACCAATTACCATTCACCCAGGATTAATCACCAACAAACACATAACATAATGATCTGATAGCTTAATAATAGCGCGGAAGCATTAAAGTACATAAATTTAAAGTATTACAACTGAATCTAACACCCTACGGTGCTACAAGGTTACATGTCTAAGTCTACATACTCAAACATTTTACATTATCCCAAATTTATTACAACAATAATTCCATAATCCAAATACCAAAGAAAACGGTAGAAATCTTCAATCACTTCAATAGATTTCCTAGCTAGATGGTCCCGCAGCGGATTTCCCTTTTCCTGTAAAAATATAACAACTGAAAGGGTAAGCTAAAGCTTAGTGAATACCAGATGATTTTCACACATTCTACAAATCTTTATGATGCCCCCAGAGTATCCGCGGTAACACATACCGTATACTCCACACGTATCCCAGATACGCAAACCTGAGCCGCAGCTCCTTCGAGCTGACACTCGGCATAAGAATAACCAACCATCTGAGGCAGACATTACATCGGGGATGACCTACTGTCTATCCTGACCACAGAGGTGTCAAACTCTTGGTCATATAGCACAGTAACATCAGAGTACAGATGCGACCACGCAGGTCCATCGAAAGGATGCACAACAAATGAACGGACATGCAACAAATATGAATGTGCATCAACATAAACGCATGTTAGTAGAATGCCAAACGAACATGAAACAACAGGCCTCAGCAGGCAATGCAAACATAAAGCAGATGCAGACATGTTAAAAATCAAAGGTACTCACAGTGGGTGCGTTTTTATCTTTAATCAAATTTTATTTCTCCTCGGAATTTCAACCGGATCAACCAAGTACCCCACTGTGGGTTAAACAACACCACAAGGGACCTGTAAGTCATTTGTAACAACACATTGTGTTAATATCTTGTTTAATTTCATAAAACTTAATTTTTATAAGTTTTGCAGAATTTTGGTCCCAATTTCGGATCTATGTCCGAATTCGGACACCACCCGAATTCGGACCCCAGTTCGGATCCCACATGCATCCCAATTCGGTCCCCTTTAATTTCGGACCCAAGCTAATTCGAACCATATCCTGATTCGGTCCCCAACCGAATTAGGACCTCAACCGAAATTTTCAATACTTGAAAATTATTTTGCTAATCTGAAATCTGGGCCCATCCGAATTCGGACCAGATCCGAGTTCATCTCGGATCCGAATTCGGACCCCAACCCCATTCGGACATGTGCAGTTTTGAATATTATTTTCCAGATTTAATCCAAGTCATTTTTTGGTACTTTTTCAATACATGAAATAATTTACACTAACTAATATTCATGTATTTGCAACATTTTTAACACTAAAATTAACACATTTCTATGCCAATTTAAACCCATTTTTGCTCTTTTTGTTCTACCCGTCGAACACACACACTAAGAACACACACAATTTCTCTGAAAATCATTCTTAGAGGTTGATTCAGAAGCTGAAATTTTGTACATAACATCATCAATACTCGAATTAAACTAATCCATAACAATATCATACATGCATGAACATTTGCAACCCCAAATCTTATTTTCGGATTTGAACAAAACCGAACCAAATTGCTTCTAATTTCGAAATTTAAAGAATGTTTACCTTAATTCTTCGATTGCAGTGTTGATTGTTCCTTGAATGCAACCTTGTTTCAAATTTTCAGACTTCGAATCCAAGTTTTGATGATCTTGAATATTTTAGAGAGAGAGCCGAGAGAGAAAGAGTTCTAGTGAGAGAGAGTGGTGATTGGAAATGAAAGACCTTTGGTCTTTTATTTCAAAATTCCTTATTTTAACATCTTTAGTCCCTCAACTCATCAGATCCCATTTACTACTGATTTATAAAATAAAAGATTTCTATCTTTTATTTATTATCCTCAATGCTTTAAATAATTATTTTCACTTAATAAATAAAATTCTAAATTTCCATAATATGCAACCAACTTCCATAAATTCAAATACATAATCATTATCAATAATTTAACTTAATTTACAAATTTAAACTTAATAATCTTCAAATACAATAAATTAAATCCGAGGATGTTACAGAAACAAATGAGAAGATACAGTTGATTAGACAGAACATGAAAGCGGCTCAGGACCGACAGAAGAGTTATTATGACAGAAGGCACAAACCGATCAACTTTGAAGTAAATGACTGGGTTTATCTGAAAGTATCACCCATGAGGGGTGTTACTCGTTTTGTGAAAAGGGGAAAGTTGGCTCCGAGATTCGTCGGACCATTTAAGATAACCGAAAAAGTGGGGAATCAGTCATATCGTTTGGAATTACCTGAAGAGATGTCCGGCATACATCCGGTGTTTCACGTTGGAAATCTTCGAAAGTCATTTACTTCTAGTAACGAGGATTGGGCCGACCATACTGAACTGCAAGTTGATGAAAGGCTGCGGTATGTTGAAAAGCCGGAATGTGTGTTGCATACTAAGATGAAGAAATTGAGAAGCAAGGAGATAGAAATGGTGCTTGTACGTTGGAAGCATCATAAAGGAGCAAATCATACATGGGAAACTAAGTCAGAAATGTTAAGAAAGTATCCGAAACTGTTTGAGTCCGAGTAACTTCGAGGACGAAGTTGAGCGTGGTGGAGCCCATGCTGTAACATCCACGGATTTAATTTGATGTATTTTGGTTAATTAAGTGGAAAACTTATATATATTTAAGTTGAATTTGGGCGATTATTATGTATTTGGATATTTAGCAAGTTTGTTGCTATTTTTAAAAAAATTGAACTCAGAATCAATTATGTGGAGTATTATGAATTAAAAAGTTATTTATGATAATTCTAAGATTAAATCAGTATTTTATGGAACCGGCTAAGTCGAGTGATGAAATGTGCAAAATGACGAAAGTAGTATATAAAGGGCAATAGGCTTCATTTTTCTATTTTACACTATCTCACTACTTTATCTCTTTAGAAATTTTCTCTCTACATCTCTCTAAGATATATCACAGACCGACCGTCAGATTTTCGAGAATTATACGTCATCGGAAAGGTATCGAGGAGTACAACAGCAATCTACAAACAGATTTCAGATTTCGTGCGAATTTAGGTAAGAATCGACCTTTCTAAGATTATGGTTTCGGTTTTGTAGAAACTAAAATTTCGAATCTATCATTTTATGCAAATTTAAGCTTGTTTTGCTCGAAACATTGCTGGAATGTGATAATATATGCATAGTAGAATCGAATCTAGGTATTATACATGATATATTAGTGATTTTAGCCTTAGAAATGAAGGATTTAAGTTGAAATGATGAACAGACTCGAATATGTCAAGAACAGAGTCGAAATACAAGAACAAACTCGAGTTTGGTGCTAGATTCGAGTGTGTACCGTTAGATTCTAAGGGGAGGGCTTCGAATCTAAGCCTAGACTCGAAGTGGGGTTCGAATCTAACCCTAGATTCGAAGGTGAGTTCGAATCTGACATAGGGGTTCGAATCTGATGCTTGATTTCGAATCTAACCCATTAAATTCGAGTTTAATGCCTAAAATTGAGAAATATACTCTCTAAACTTGTATATTTTGAATGAATTTTATAAACAACACATAGAATGGCAAGAATTATTCAAAGGACAATGTATGAACATGAAATGGGTTCAAACTTTAGTTATAGTTCGAATTTAGATATGTACCCAAAATGGGAAAAATATCGCCAAATTTACGAAACTTGACTTTATGGATTTAAACGGTTAATGATACGAGGTATTGTTGTAATTAACTTAACAGGTCCCTTGTGGTGTTGTTTAACCCACAGTGGGGTACTTGGTGGATCCGGTTGAAAGCCCGAAGAGAAATAAAATCGGTTAAAAGATAAATTACGCACCCACTGTGAGTACAGTAGATTTCGCATGTTTATATTTGTTTTATGTAAGCTTTGCCTGCTGAGACCTGTTGTTTCATTGATTTTTATTTTACAGGAAAAGGGAAGTCTACTGCTGGACCTTCTAGTTAGGTCGTTTGGAAGATTTGGGAGACTCGGCACTATTTGATCGGTAATTGTGATTTGGACAATGTTGTAATATATTCTGGATGATTGTAATAAATGTATGGGTGTGTAGACTTAGACTTGGTACCTTATAGCACCGTAGGGTGTTTAACACTTTTTGCACTACTTTATTAATGTTTTTAATGCTTCCGCACTTAATTTAGGTTATCAGATCATTATGTTATTGTATGTTGGTGATTAATCCTGGGTGTATAGTAATTGGTGGTTGTTGTGGCAAGGGTGTCACAACATTCAATTAAAAGTTCGGATTAATTTAAAGGTCTTAATAATGTATTCCGTATAATAAGTAATTTAATTAGTGTATTAGTTTTATTACGTGACGTAAAAACCAATACATTGTATAGATTTCTCTTAATAAATATATTGAATGCGAATCCAAACCATACATTAAAAGACTATGAAATTTTAGTTAAATAACAAATATCCGTACAAATAATCCAAATATACATGCATGAAACGAATGAGAATTATAACGCAACACAATGAAAATATATGGATATCTATGCAAGAATTTCAAATCAAAATAATTATTAATAAAAATGATGGGTACTTGTGAAAGAAACCCAAATAAAAATTAATATAATAGGATAAGTATATCGATTAAGATTAATTAAATAAGGTAATATACATCCCCAAAACATAAGATGGACGATCATTAAAAGAAATATATTATGTGATTAGCAAAACATGAGTATGATACACTTGAGTGAAACCATTCATAGTCTCTCGTACCTGTGATGAAAACTTGAATTTGAAAATTAATATTATTATGTATCTTCACAATTAATACTACGGGCAAATGATCTTTGTATATTGTTAATCAATGACTAAAAAATACAATCATTTGAAAATGTTACACTACAATGTTGATGTCCTAAATTAAACATTAGCTTACTAAATAATTCGATTCTAGTAATTGGTATGTAAATTTATTTGAAAATTAAATACCTCAGGTTGAAACTCAATATGGTCATTATAGTTTAGAATACCAAGAAATCGCTAGCAGTTCCACCTACAAATTCAAATAAAAAATTAATAAGTTGTGCGGGGTTTCTTAGTGATTGTAGGGAAAAAAATCAATGGAAACCTATGCATGTGAGCGAGTCATTAACTTCATACCTGTGAGCATACTTGATTAGTTGTTAGATTGCTAAAAATGAATTACATCGGGTAGGAGTCATTATAAGAACACAAAGATTGATTAATAAACAACAAACATAACACTTTTAAATGTGTACACATATCATGGGTCGTGCAGTAATTAATTAATAAGAAAATGAAAAGGTTGAATGGTTTTGTTATTACTAGTTATGATACCCGCGCGTTGCGGCGACGGACACGAGTCTTTAAAATTTAATCTACTTATAATGCTTGATAACAAACCGATGCTCCAATACTCAAACCGTGATAAAAACCAAAGTCATTTACACGTTGATCTCACAACAAAGACACAACCAAGACGGCCAACTTTGAATACAAACAACTCACATATACACAACGATCAACATATTTGCAGCAAGCCTTGGAAGAAACAAGGTAACAGATTCAACAATTAACACATATCTTTCATCCTACATAAAGCAAAATGCAGCACCCTTGTCTTATTCTTCAAGTATCAAGATATTTGCAGCAACCCGACCAGCTGTAATCAATGACATTTTTGACCCTTCTATAAATCATTTCAGCTTATGGGATGCAAAAGTAAAACAAAGTACACTCTTCTACCTTTCCAACGATATAAAGGACCCTCAAAATGGAGATGCCGTTGATTTTATACAATTTTTTGAAAATAACATGTTTGTGTTGTTCTTTTGTTCGAATTGAGTATATGCCACACAAACAGGTGCATATCAGCCCCAAACACTATATGCACATATGACACTTGCATGTCAATACCATGATCAATTCAAGGATATACAATCATGGTACAAGTCCTAAAAGCACAAAAGTAACCAAAATCATACCTCAACTCCAAATGAGTTTCAAATTCAGATTTAAAGACCAAATACTTCTTCAATTCCAGTCATATTTTCTTCTACGAAGTTTAACCAAACAAAATTAACAACTTGATTTATGAACTCAAGTCAATAATATGAACCAAAACTCAATTTTAAGCCAAAACATGACTAATTACCTTATGGACTCAAGAAACACTCTTAATTGATCTTTAATTCAATAATTTCAACCTCAATTTGCCAAGAATAACTTGAATTGAAGATTGATAAAGATGGAGATGAAGGACCGTAGGTTACAAAAAGTTTAGGAAAATTATAAGAGTTTAATTACATAAATAGAGTTTTTAACGCTTATAAATAAAAAAATGCTAATAATAAAAATATTATTTAGTTTTACACTTTTTAACAACTTAACCCCTAAAACTTTCAGATGTAACACAAATAACTCTTTGAGCTCAAGAAACCTTCAACATTCTGTTTTTTCACAAAAAATCTGTGCAGGATAACAATCAACTTTGCATAAATTGCATGACATGACAACAAACTTTCAAAATGAGTTGCTCTTCGATGAAACTTTCACAACACCTTAAAATCCTTCTAAAAATAGTATTCCTGTAATAATATTCCAGTCCCCACTGTAAATTTGTATTTTCACTTATTATAATGTTGTTCTTTGCATAAAATAGCAATAAACTTTTATTTGACGTCCAATTTTGACGAGACTTTTTTGGAACAAGTCTAAAATCCTTAGAAAAGACCAAATATATAAACGTATTTCATAATTCATTTATATTTCATACTTTTGGGTACTAAAGTACCAAAAGTTTGTTTAGAATAACAATAAACTTTCATTTGATGTCGGATTTCAATAATTTTCTTTGCAACACATCCAAAATCCTTTAAAAAATCAACTTATATAAATATTTCATCATTCATTGCTATTTATTGATTCAATACATTAAAGTCTCATTTATTCATTAGTTGACTTTTAAAAGCCAAATACGAGACTTTTGTTATTTCATCAATTTTGTGAACTTTATATACATATTTTAACGATATTTAAAGTTAAGAATTACCTGAAAATAGCGGGTGTTACATGTAACACTTTCCACTTTCCACCTTTCACATAATAAGGATATTAAATGACCAGCTTAATTATTTTAATTGTTAACTCATCTTTGGATTGTTTCTGCTCACTCTGGACATCTATCTACGTACATTAATTGTAATCAGAATTGACGTCACACTTTCTTTATGTATCAAACAAAGCAACCTGTTGGTATTGTGAAATTATGTTAAGTGTGAAGTCATATGTGAATCATTCATGCTGACAGGACATGTATCAACATACACAAAATGTAGTTGGAATGATACAATATAATGTTTGAAAGCATAGTGAAACTAACCTCATGGGTGTGGACGTGTGGGTGACACATCGGTTTGTATGTTTTGGCAACCGTTGCTTCAAAGGTGAGTCATTGTCACATGAGCAAAGAACAAAATATAACGAAGTATAAAGATACGAAACAATAATGTTTATCAATAATATATTAAATAAGAATGATAAAAGGATCCAAGTGGTCATTTTAGTAGGACCGAAAACGTATTGCATGTATACTTTCTCCAGCAGATTTTCACAAACATTTCGTCAAACACTTGACTAACAATTTATTAATGGTTTCTGCAATTTCAGTAACAATCAGTAACAAACATTTCATCAAACATTTGATATGCACATGACTAACTAACAGTCAGCTATTTGCATCAGGATAAAAATGTCTATAAAAAGAAAAATAAGTACGATGAAGAAGCAGAATGGAATGTGAAATATGAAATATACCGGTGTGTATTGATTCAATTGCACCCCTATGCCGTGGATATGTATCACTATTCGTTGACGATCATATGAAGATGAAAACCACTCATTACGAGAATCTGGAGATGATGGAAACAAAGTTAAAATGGAATTTGGAGAAGAAGAAAAGCATACATGATCCATGACCATAAAATGAAACCTGCAATCGTGAATGTGAGAAGCTAGAGAGGAGAGACACATGTAGCGCTCCAATTGGAATAAACAAATTTACATGGCTCGTAATATTAACTATTATTTTCTCATTCAATTAAAACTCAACAACCTAAAAACTTAATCTTAAGATTAGAATTAAAAAAAAAAAAAAGAGAAGTTTAGCTAAATTTTTTTAATAAAAATATGAAATCACAAGGTACTAAAGTTTTAAGTTTATTGCAATGAGAGTATAACCTGTGTCAAAAACAATAGTAATGTAACAAATAAATACAATATGAAGAGACTATTGGTTGTTTCTCTAAGAAGCACAAATAAAACAAAACAATGTATACAAGTGGTATTCAAATGGTCATATATTGTGCAAGACAAATGACATTTACATAAATTAACTTCAGTGAATTGCTTTTAAAAAATCCACCAAACGGCAAATATAATGATACCTACATTAGCCTGTAGGCTTCAAAGCCTAAAATGACACTGCTTGCCTATTGCCTTGTTTTTTCCACAATATTTTATTTTTCCTCTGTAATAGATGAAGTTTTATTACTTCACTTTCCTTTGAAACCCACTCCCAAACCTTGTATCAGTATCTAAGTTTCCTTTAAAACCCATCACCAAGCCCACTCAATTTGCATTATTAGCATCTCTACTGAAACTCACCACCAAGCCTACTGTAATATATTTAATTACTTATAACCTGCAGGGATGATATAACAAGTCCGGATAAATTTTCTTTTAGCATAAAATCCAATAATCTGACAACATCCAAATAGCCATCATGTGGATCTCATCTTGATGATAAGATTAACTATTCTATTCTATGAGGAACTAATGACCTAGACCCTATGTAAACCTCATAAGATTCATGTGTTAAACACTACAATAGGAATTGGCAAATCTTCAATTAAGAATCTAACTATTTGATGTTTAATCAAATAAATAGATTTGATAGGCTTCCTTCAAAACTCACTTTTAAATCATGAAGGTTATAGACCATAAAGGGAATATGGAATGTGGTGGAAAAAACAAGATGGTGACTTTCAAAGAAAATTGGTTTCAATATTTCTTTAAGCAAATGGCGTCGTTTTCAACATTAAAACAACGATGATGGCTGTATATTAAAGCAGCTACATTTATCTCTCTCTCACACACACACACATAGCATTAAGGCATGCAGCCAAAAATGTAACTGCTACAAGTGAAATACATTTTTACCATCAAGAAAGATATAAAACAACCAGCAACAAGGGTTTTGGGGGGAGAGGGGGGGGGGGGGGGGGTGGGGGGGGGGACGTAAAATGAAACGCTTGCCATGAAGGAATAGTAATCAGGTCCTGACCATGTAGATAAATGCAATCTTGGCAATTGTATAAGCTTCAATAATCATATAAAAAAAGGTAAATGAGCTACTCGCTGCATTGCTATCCTTGATTAGCTTTACTCATGAATAGCAATGGGATCCTGGTTTGCTAATCCTTTTGGGCTGGAAAGTAAGTGAACAAAAGTTGATAAGCCCAAATATTAGAAAATGAACTCAAACAAGAAGGTACCTAGTTCTTTGAAGGGAACAATCAACAAAAATCCTGTAATATGCAGAGTTTTAAGTTCAATAAATTTATAAGTAAAAGAAGTTGTCAAGATTCCATCACAAACCACACAAATTTGATCCTTCCGCATCAATTTTGGCACCAAACACGACAAATTTGAACACCAATGATGGATATTAATGCCACATGATAGAACACAGATAAACCTATATATCAAAATAGAAGAGAACCACAACAGAACCAATAATCAGATCAAATGGAGCACACAAACAAACTTATGTGTTGTGAGAAACAACTATTTACAACCCAAATAAGCATTATATGCAGTAAAAAAAACACACCAAACAACACATATATTATGTAGCCCCAATTGCAAGGTCCAAATATCACATACCCAGCTGCAAAAACAGCCCTATATGAGATGAAAATGCAACCAAAACGAACACAAATTGTAGCCAAAACACCCACAAGTATAACAAAAAAGTGGCTGTTAAAACAACAATAAAATTTTCGTAAGTCCGTCAAGTTGCCACAAACAAATTAGCACAATTGGCAACAAACAAAACCCCTTCATCAACATGTGTAAAAAGAACAACCCGAAACCGGTTATTGCTAAAACAAAAAACTCTACAACACTAAAAGCAACATAATTTGGGTGTGTAAAAACAGAGTCATAGATCTAAAAGAAATAATTGGTAGTGATTGAAAAAATGGAAATCAATAAAGTTTCATATCATTAAATGTCTATGCACATAATTTTCACACACGAACCTGACACATAAAACATCAAAAAAAGGTGATAAACGCTAAACCTACATTACAAAAAGCAAAATTGATATAGATAATATAAAGCAAAAAATTTAACATTCATTAACTTGAAATCCCTATACCAATCTATATATTTAAGGACATTTTTAGACATTGAAAGCCAAAAATTGTCCTCCTAGAAAATGATCATGAAAATAATAACCAAACGTAAAAAAAAAAAAAAAAAAGAAACCCTAGAAATATTTGACTGTAACCGAGCCAAAATCATTCGAGAGGATTCAAGTCGTCATGAAAAGTCGTGGCGTGGGTATCTCCGATTACTCTATTTGTTGAAAGTAGACCAAAATCTAGAGAAATGATGAAATGGAGGTTCAATTTACAGAGATTGAGTGTGAAATTGCAGGTGGTTTGAACAACATTTTCAATTAAATAACAAACTTACAGTGTGGTTTTACGATGAAACTGTAGAGAATGACACAAATCGATGAAAGCAAATCCACTTGAACTCGAGATACTTTGACCAACACCAAAATCAAACCAGAAAATACCTTGATTTTGATAAGATGAGGAAGAATACTAAGATTAATGAAACGATGAAGGAAAATAAGGAAAACCATTTTAGCCTTACATGACTGCAATCCTAAGTGGTGAGAATCCAAATGACCCCAATGGAGGCGATGATGCTAAATATAAATGAAAAGGACGTAACCATGAACTTTACGGTAACTGTAATTTGCAGCGATCCATTGGAGCTCCTTGATTTGATTTCAACTGAGATGCTTGCATTTCTTCTGCAAGGAAGCGAATGTGTGAACAGTCAAGGAATGGTAGTGGGTGGTTGAGTAGATAAACGTGTCATGCTCCTATTGGAGGTGTTGAATTTTCAAAAATAACTGTTTAGCTCTTTATAATATAGTAATAGATAGATATAAGTGGAGGTGTTGAAAATTCAAAAAAAAAAAAAAACCTGATTAAGACGCTTTATAAGATAGTAATAGATAATTAGGTGTGCTGACATTAAAGATAGTAAGAATGACCAAAAATTATAGACAAACTAAAATTGCCAACCAAACGGATGCATTTTGTATCATTAAGAATGGTACACACAGTAAACTCACCTTTCTATCTTTATTTGTGTGTGATTGCTTTTGAAGGTTCTTATGTTCTGTTTCTTTGAATCCTAGGATCTTTTTGGTGATTGGTATGGATTTTAAGGAATTAATAATCATATGTATTGATGATCTTGATAGGAATGGTGCTGAGTGCGGACAGCTTAGTTCACACACACACTAAACTCACCTTTCTGTGTGTTCATTTTTTTCTTTTCTTTCCTTTTTCAGTGTTTCTTAAATTTCCCAGAATTCTTTTTTTTTGCAATTAATATATATTTTGAGAAAATCAACATTCATATATGGTCTTCAATGATTAAAAATGCGACACACACTAAACTCACCTCTGTGTCTGTGTGTTTTTCTTGTTGGTTTTCCTTATCTGAATCTTCCTCTTTTTAACCTTTCTTAAATTCCCAGATTTTTTTGATAATTCTTATGTATTTAGAGAAATATAGTAGATAAATTAAGATTTATTAGATAACTGAGCTAAGTTATTTACTAAATAATCTATCTAATAAAATTTACACATAAATTTGTTCCATTTCCAGACAAAAAATGGCAACTCGCATAACATACACCGACACACACATACTTAATTTTTCATTCCCTCCTATCTCTGTGTGTTTGTAAATTTTAGTAATTTCCCAAATTCTTTTGTTAATCCTAACTATTATTTGCTCTTATTCTTGTCAAGAATGGTATATAGACACACACTAAATTCACCTTTTTCTGTGTGTTTTTCCTGCTTTCAAAGTTTTTTTATACAATTTCCCAGAATCTTTTTGGCAATTTTGATGTATTTTGAGATAATTAGAATCCTCTGTGTGGGTTTTCAGGAAAGTTTGCATATGTGGTTCTTGGATATGACCCTGTCGATACATACAAGGTGCGATTTTATATGCTAAAAAGTATACTAACATCATGTCATCATTTAGACCATCTTTCGAAAGCTCACCTTCATCAAACCCTATTAAGAAGCATCTAAACCTTCGACATCATTTAGACCATCTTTTGAAAGCTCTCCTTCATCAAAATCTATTAAGAACCTAACAAATGTAATTAAATATCAATAATTTACCTGGATCAATAAATGTTCTGCAGTTTGATCTTGATGTAGTACACGCAGCTCAAGGGAATCCACCAAGAACAGTCACCCAATGAGTAAGAGGCATACATCCATTTTAACTTCAAAAATGTAACAATTTTCAGCATTATTGATGCCATATTGAAAAATACATGAAGAACAAAAATACGAAATATGCTTACATTTGACGCAGGAATATTATTCAAAGTTGTAAGGAGCTGCAGTAATAAAAGAAATTATGACTTTTCAGTCATAACATGATCCAAAAATAAAGCTTTACAAGAATCATGAACATGTACGAAGTTGCATAAATTAACCTTGGTGTTGAGTATGAAAATTATTAATATAAACATTAGTAAATCAAGAATCTACCAAGAACCATCATCACCAAGGTCATCCTATTTTGCTTTCAGTCTGCCAACATAAGTCCTCTTAAATTCAAAGTTTTATCAAACACTTGGTGTGCACCAATCCATTGAATATAAAACATCCATACGGAACTACAAAACCATAAAGGGAAATGGAGTTAAAAGTAACAAAAACCCATTTGTTGTTGCTTGGGTAAAAGCTAAAGATAAATGCCACTGTAACTTCATATAATCAATCACTTGTGAGCAGAAATGCGAAAGCCATTTGTTGACTCATATATTAACAAGGAAATTCGATGTTGACCCATATATTAACAAGATTATAAATGGAAGCCAAAACAAGATAACAGTTAGCATAATTGGATTTAGAAGTTCAATGTTTTTTCAGCATTTCATCAAAACATTTGATGTGCAAAATTGATGAACCGATTGGATACACAAAAAATGTGCAAATTGTTGGAAGAATGCTCAAGTGAATCTCAATAGGAAGAAAAGGTTACCTTGCTAAGTCGATTCCAAATAAATCTGAATAGCAAAATAGGACGATTACTCATATGAACAAAGGAATTTAAAACCGTAAAATGAAGACAAGAATCGAACAATTGATGGTAACTTGAATTTCAACAAGAAAAGGAGATTACCTTGGTAATTCAATTAAGGAAAAGCTGTCGATTCCGTGAACATATGAACCGGAACATAACCCAGACAGAATGAGAGGCGTACATTGAAGCATCCAGGTTCAGGCATCGCAAGTAGAAGCGTAGCACAAGAATCACTGTTAATTGGTGAAGAGAAACTTGAGCCGTTTTCCATTATGAGTGTTCGTGAAGGCGTGAAGAAAATGAAGATGATTGGAAGGAGGAGACGTTTAAACAAGGAAAAATTTACATGAAAACCCAGGTTAATCCATCAATTTCTGGATCATTGGTTTCACAGAGAACAAAATACACACACAACCGAAGAAAACCCAGGTTAATCGCTCAGACGAAGAAAACTCAGTTTAATCGCACGGAAGAAGAGGACAAGAAAAGGCAATCGAGAAGCTAGAAGCATACCAGATTATGTCGCAATGGAGATGAAATCCGAACCGAATAGGATGAGGCGAAAGTGTCATGTGTCGCAAGGAAATGGAAGCAGAAAGGTAGAATCCATGAAGAAGAAGATGAACGTGGGAAGGAATGGACATGCGTAGAATTTTGATTGGATTTGTTCAGAAAATTTCAACAAAACCGTAATGGGGATGATAACTGTTTTAGCTGTTTTATTATATAGTAATAGATAAGAATTTTTAAACAGTGAGTATATAATTAAATAGAGCATTTTAATGATAATTGAATGGTTTATGTAGTAATTATTTATGACATTTACTTGAAATAAATAGAGTATTTAAATTACATCTTTAGTATAATATAAATAAGAGAAAATGTAAGAAATTATTGACATTAATGAGCTAAATAATTGTCATTAAATAATCAAGTTAGAATAGGGTATTCATCAAGTGCTTAGAAACGTATCAAATTGTTGTGCATTAATAACTTCACTAATAGTAATTAAGTAGTGGTGAATTGAGTTGGCTTCGATATAATGAATTAAGAAGGTTTTGTGCAATAATATCTTGTATTTTATGAAAACATATTTTCATCACAAATGAAGTAACGAACCAAAAACATTATTAGTAAATAATTGTAAATTACTAATTAATTATGGATAAATTTGTATATAAAAAAGATATTCATGATATACCTATTTCGTGTAATACATAATTATATAAAAAATGATTTAAAATATTAAATTTTTTGTTTGAACATATGTAAATATTTCTTAATAAAAATATTTAAAATATTAATTTTTTTGATTTAAAATATAAATATTTCTTAATAAAAATATGTATTTAACTATTTATGCTAATAGTCACTATTTATAAGTGATATGGTTTTTGTTAGATTCCAAAAAAATGATTTTCATATACATAAATAATATACTCTAAATATTTATTTATAAAATAACTTCAAGAAGTCTATTATATTATATTCTTTATTTATAAAAGATAAAAATAATACACTTTAAATATTTGTTTAAAAAAAACTGAAAGAACTATATTATATTATATTATTTATTTATTTATTTATAAAAACTCAATATAATAGTCTATTACATTATATTTAGAATTCAAAGAAGTCAAGTATACAAAAAATTTATTACAATTAATACATGTGGACTCAACATTTTATAGAAAGAACTATATTATATTATTTATTTATTTATAAAAGAACTCAAAGAAATTATGCACTTTCATAGATGCATTTGTTTGTATTTTGATAATTTTTAAAATAATGCTAATGATAATCGTAAAAAATATCATATTTATTTCTATGTCTTTTAGATGGTTTTGTTAGACGTGGTTGTTGCTAATTCACTATACACTAATCAAAATCACATATGATATATATGATTAATGATTCATTATTAACGATTAAGCATTTTATTTATATAATAGAATGAATAAATGTTTTATAACCTTATAATTAGCGAATTATTATATGAAATGATTAATGATATTTAAATAAAATGACTAATAAATTTATTATTATTATGAGCTTTGTTATTTGAACTTTTTTAACTTCAAAAATATTGCATTAATGTGTGGTATCCCATAATGAAAATCACAACCAAATAAGGAACGAAATACTACACTAAATGAAATATACCAATTAAAAAAATATTAAATTACTAATTCAATAAACATAAAAACTTAAAGTAAAATATATAGTGCAGTGTTAATATTAAGAGAATATAAAAGACCTAGAAAATATATAACATAGATACAAATATTCTCATTAAATTAAATTTAATATTAGTATTCACAATATCAAATTGTGCAACGATGATTATATTAAAATACATTACAATTTTTGTTAAACCGTATGGTATTCAATAACGTTTCTAGATCAATATTTATTGAAAATTCTTCAAAGATGAATTGAAATAAAAAATAAATCATTAAAATAAATATTGTAAACCTTTATTGTTGAAAAAATCATCAAGAAGATATTCATAGAAGAATTCAAGTATAGAGAAACAAAAATTCAGTTGTTGATACAGTTTAAAAAAAAAATCGTATAGTTTAAAACTATGTAGTTGAAAGAAATGGATGACAATGAACTATTTATCTTGATGAATATAACGTTGACATATATATTTTTTGAGCAGTGAACCTTTAGGATATATGACATATCAATATTGAGCACATCAAACACCCACATCAACATAAACAATTTATTAATACAAACATATAATTCGAAATAATTTAAATAAATATATCATTAAATTTAAAAAGTTATCAATGTATGGATTGAAGAACACACCAAATTTTTTCTAGAAAATCTATTTGTCAAGAACTTCTTTCCATGGATGGTCACTTCAATAATGTCCATCAATATCACTGTCATAAATATAATATCACAAAATAAAAACAGTAATAATTAATTTCACAAAATAGAATAAACATACATGTGTTGGAGATAAAAAAACAAACTTAATATTTGAAAAATAAATCAAGAAGAAAACTAACCGGTGAAATTCTAGGAGAAAAATGTTTTAGGTTGGCAAATGGATTATTTACAACCCATACTATTTATAACTTTTGATGATTATTCATCTGGTTTGTAACCTATGGAAAAATAATTAAATAACAATTAATTATAGATTACCAAGGGTTATGAAACGGTAATGATTAAACAAAAAAAGGCAAAAAATTAAATGAGACATAATTTTTAAATATAAAAGAAGATAAGTTAAAAATGAAATTTAAAAGTAAATATATAAATATATATAGTATATATATGATATGATAAATGTTGTAAATATTTAATTAAAATTAGATGGACTAACTATTTTTAAATATTTAACGAAAATTAACAAAATGCTTACTATTGTTATTTAATAAATTTTTTTATTAAAATTAAATCAAATAAATAATACTCATGTTTATTGCATGAAGCTCAACTTATATATAATAGACTCAACATTTATAAAAACACACCAAATTTTTTCTAGAAAATTTATTTGTCAAGAACTTCTTCCATGGATGGTCACTTCAATAATATCCATCAATATCACTGTCAAATATATAATATCACAAAATAAAAACAGTAATAATCAATTTCACAAAATAGAATAAACATACATGTGTTAGAGATAAAAAAAACAAACTTCATATTTGAAAAATAAATCAAGAAGAAAACTAACCGGTGAAATTCTAGGAGAAAAATGTTTTAGGTTGACAAATGGATTATTTACAACCCATACTATTTAAAAATTTTGATGATCATTCATCTTCTTTGTAACCTATGGAAAAATAATTAAATAACAATTAATTATAGATAACCAAGGGTTATGAAACGGTAATGATTAAACAAAAAAAGCAAAAAATTAAATGAGACATAATTTTTAAATATAAAAGAAGATAAGTTAAAAATGAAATTTAAAAGTAAATATATAAATATATATAGTATATATGTGATATGATAAATGTTGTAGATATTTAATTAAAATTAGATGGACTAACTATTTTTAGATATTTAACGAAAATTAACAAAATGCTTACTATTGTTATTTAATAAATTTATTTCTTAAAATTAAATCAAATAAATAATACTCATGTTTATTGCATGAAACTCAACTTATATATAATAGACTCAACATTTATAAAAACAACTAACTAAATATAATTATATATTAACTATTTTTAGATATTTAACGAAAATTAACAAAATGCTTACTATTGTTATTTAATAAATTTTTTTATTAAAATTAAATCAAATAAATAACACTCATATTTATTGCATGAAACTCAACTTATATATAATAGACTCAACATGTATAAAAACAACTAACTAATATAATTATATATAACTTGTTAACAATTTAAAGTTCAATTAACTCATTAGTTTTCTCATTTATTAAAAATTAAAATTAAATTAACCCATTAATTTTCTTATTCATTACATGAGATTTGTCATCACATTTTTTACATGGAGGACTCAACTTTTATATATATATATATATATATATATATATATATATATATATATATATATATATATATATATATATATATATATATATATATATATATATATATATATATATATATATATATATATATAAAAGATATATAAAATATTTAAAGCAATTTATCAGAATGAATCAACCATATATTAGAACAAATATGTCATGTTATTTGAGCATTTAATTTTATAAAATTTAGGGACTTAACATCCTAAAAGTTGAAGAGATCTCCTAAAAATACAATAAATTATTGGTTTTTTTTTTTTAATTTTTTTAAACTTTTATAATTTTCTTTTATTTTCAAATATTTATCACTATGTATCTCTTTGATAATCCATGTTATTAGGATTGATTGTTACTAACTAAAACTAAACACAAATTATTATTACTAATATTGTAGGTCCCGGGAGGTTCCCAAAGTATATAGCTTTAGGCTGTAGAGGGGGGGTGAATACAGCAATTTAAAAACTACACACTATTTTCTCAATGTTTGTATGTATTATCAACAAATTGTTAATTACAAACAAGCTTGAATGCGGAAAGGTTCAAGCTGAGATGACAGATACAACAGTATGTTCACTAGTCTAAGACAGACTCAAACTAGCTTATAATGAATACACTCACTAAGAAGCACTCACTCTGTTTACAAGACTTAGAGGGACAGCTTATGTAGAACAGCTTAGACACAAGTAAACTGTATTACACAGGCAGGCTTGCATGCATGAAAAGAACACACTTGCACGTTCACTCTTGGCTTCAGCACTTAGCTTTTTGGCTTAATCTTTCTGACCTTAGAAGCTTCCTTTTATATTCACTCAGAGGATCTAAGAGAAACTTCTTCATTGGACGGAATGAAAAAGGAGAAGTCTTGTTGAAAAGACAACATAACCTTTTCTGCACTTTTCTGAAAAGCAGACCTGTCTTCACATGTGCAGAACTTTTGTCTTTTCACTTTGTCTACTGTTGCATTGCCTTTAACTAAATAAGGAATGTCAACTTTGCGTCTTTCTTCCTTGTAAAAGGCCTATTTTGATATAAGAAAAAGGTCTGTCACCCTTTTTCAAATAACCTTTTGTCTTCATGTAACAGAACAACTTGGGCAGGCTGAGCAGTTCTGATTTCCACTTTGTCTTCGACTTTGTAAACTGATCTTGTAGTCAAATACAATACATGAGGACTTGGAAACACATTCCATAAAGTGTTTAACCTGTTCACAAAGAACAGTTTCTGTTCACAAAGAACAGATCACTTGTAAACTGCCCAAGCTGCTCACCAGTATAGAGCAGCGTAGACAGTTTATGTCCAGCCTGTTCAGCAGACAAAACAGCTTGGACAAACTGTCTTAGTTGCAACATATGCAACATATAGAACAGCTTTGGACTGATATTGCAAATCACTTTTTAGGTATTATTAAGGCATAAACAGGCCTTAACTTTTACCCATCAAGTGCATCAACAGATTTGATTAATAATCTCCCCCTCAGATGCAGAACAGGTTTGACTGAGGCCTTTTTGTGCCTAACAATCTCCCCCTATTTGCAATAACCAGTCTAAGCTGGCCTTATGAAAAGTCACTATATATTTTTACAGTACATTTGTTGAAACAAAATTGAAACATCAACATAAAGTAAAAGATCAGTTTATATATATACTGATTTTTGATTACATTAGAACAACACATGTTCTTACAAAAGTACAACTGATGTAATGATGTATATTACAACTAATGTAATAGGAAATTACAACATATGTAAAATAGAGTACAACTAATGTACATTGGACTGTGTTTGTTGGGAACAGAAAATGGTAAGCCTGTCCAACTGATGGACAGCTTCCATTCTTCACCTGCCCAGATGGCAGATGGACTTCATCACAC
Organism: Centrapalus pauciflorus; assembly: GCA_020465985.1. Lineage (NCBI taxonomy): Eukaryota > Viridiplantae > Streptophyta > Magnoliopsida > Asterales > Asteraceae > Centrapalus > Centrapalus pauciflorus. Next base: position 206,083 of record JAANYP010009175.1, on the reverse strand, counting down.
AGGAGGGGGATCTTCAAACATCTTCTCCAATTGCTCTCTAGTATCCTCAAGTTCTTGAATTTCACTTCTTATAAAACATGAACTTGGGATCTTCAAGTTCTCCTCTCTCAAAGAAGCCTCCGAGCTGATCCCAGATGGCTGCTCTCCATTTACTAGACTGCTTGAATGAAAGTGCAAGTCTGAAGGCCACAAGTTGTCTCAGATCCACTTTGTATAGATTTGAAAACATTTCTTCTGAGTTAAGGGATCTATAAAAAATGCCCCCAGCTCAGGCTCTTCAATGATCTTGCTATCTTCAAACTCTATTCCACTTGGCAGGCTGTGATCAACTCCTTTCATTTCAATGGCATAATCGCCTTGTTCAATCAGTGTAAGGAGTAATTCCATTTCAGTATCCTTCTTTGTCCTCCTGGCCTTAATTTTTGGATGTGTCACCAAGACACCTTCACTTGCTTCTTTGGAGATCAGGCCAAGATTCTTTACTCTCTCCATCAGTTTCTTGACATATGCCCTGATTGTCTTAGCCGTTTCTGACTTTGACTCACTCAGAGCAACTGCCAGCTCAACCCATTCTCTGTACCCCATCTGTGCTACGTCAGTGTAGTCATAAGTTTCCAATTCAGGGCCTGTTGCACCCATCCTTGTTATTTTCAACTTCCACTGACTGCCTTTTCTTGATATAGGGACAGCTTTGACAATTGCTTCCTTGGCAAGCCTTCTTTCAGCAACATCTTGAAATTTTTTCTTTGCCAGGTTGTCAAATTGGTACTGAACTCTTGCATGAGGCACTGTAGGTTTGGTCACAGAGACCAGAGTACCTTTTTCTTTCTCTGCTTCCTTCTCCCCTGATGATCCCTTAGCAGCTTCTAATATTCTCTTTTGCACTTCCAGAGTAGACATTTTGACTTTCTTTGCTTCTTGAAGTGCAAATGATTTGGCAGCTTTGGCAGATTCTTCTTCTTTTCTAAGCACTTCCAGGGCTTGAAGTTGTTCTTCTCTAAACTCAAAATATTTGTGCATAGGAAGACCCATTTCTTTGGCCCTGGCTTTGTGAAATTGTATTTCTGCTGCTTTCTGTTGTATAGGATCATCTTCTGCTATTGCTTTTCCTTTAGCTGCTGTAGTGGTAGCAGCTTCAGGACTTTCCTCATCTTCTTCTTCTTCCTCTAGGATCAGATGCCTCCTTCTGCTGCTTGGCCTGCCATCAGGAATGGATTCCTCCCCCTTAGACTGAGCAGGGATTGGAGATTCAACCTGAGTAGGCTGAGCAGCTTGAGAAGCACCCTCTACTGTACCTGTTTCAGAGATTCCTGCTGGTTGACCAGTTTGTGCTGCAGGCACTGGTTTCTCCATAGGAGTAGAAGTTTTCTCCCCCATAGACTTAGTCTTAGAGGCAGACGACTTCTCCCCCTTTGAAGGAGATGGACCAGCACCTTCAACATCCGGTCTGCCTGAAGACACAAAGTCATCAGGCTTGCCAGCAGGTTTGGCAGCAGGCCTGGGACCAACAAGGCTAGTCACTAAGAAAGCCAAATTGTCCTTTACCTCTGCAAGCTGGGAAAGACAGGTTTGAAGAGAAGAGGATTGTGTATCAACAAGGGAGGTCAGCTTAACAATGTTTTCCCTATCAGACTCTGTGAACAGCAAACTTTGAAGCTGTGCAAGATGTAATTCGAGAGAATCTTGCACATCAGCAAGGTTTGATGACATAGAATTAGATAAGGAGCCAATTAGTGTGGTCAAGCTGGCCAGAGTGGCAGGAAGGGTAGAATTGCAAGAGGTGAGGAGAGATGACAGCTGTTGGGAAATGGCTGTCATTGAGGACACAAAGTCCTGTTGTAGTGAAAGAATGGAGGAGAGGGAGTTGGACACTGTTTGCAGCTGTGCAGTGAGTGCTACCAGCTGTGGAGAATTATCTGTTTGTGGAGTAGCAGGGAAGGAGTCTTTGAACGAATCAAAGAACCCCTTAAGCTGTTCAGACACAGAGTCTGAAATAAGAGAGGGTAGAGAGGTCATGGTAGTTTCCAAAGAACCAACTTTGTTGGTCAGCAGGGAAAGCTGATCCTTCAAAGGTAGGTCTTTGGAGATGGAGGTGTGTGAGTAGACTGTTTAGATTGAGTAGATGGAGAAGATGAGGATGAGGCTGGTGTAGAAGGATGTGAAGGAGAGGGAAGAGGAACTTTTGAAAGAAGCTCCATAGCCTGGGCAAAAGTAATATTGCCTAGCTTGGAGGGGTCAAAGGGTCCCTCAGCAGCGGCTGTAGCTGCTTCATCAGGAAAAGGGGTTGATGTTGGGGGCCTTTCAGATGTTGCTTGTGTTGCAACATCCTCATGAAGGCCAGTGGGTGTTCCCTCTGTAGTGCCTTGGTGGAAAAGCACCTCATCATTGGGAGATGGGATATGCATTTCAACATCAGCAGTGGTAAAACCTGCTGATGGAGTTTGCATGGAGGGATCAGCCTCACTAGAGGGATGGTATGATCCCTGAGGTTCATCAGCTTGGGTTGTTGGTCCCTCAGCAGTTGTTTGGTGTATAGCAGCTGTATCATGGGGAGCAGGAGTTTGAGGCTGAGCTGCTGATTGGTCTATATCAGCAGCGTGGGCCCCTCGTGCAGACTCAGGGTGTGAGAAGATTTGAGTGGGGGGCAGTGTGGACGCAGTGTGGAGTGGAGAGGAAACCTGTCTTTCAATATCCTCAGCTTGTTGGGAGGCTGGGATAGTTGATGTGGCGATCTCCGATTGTACAACTGGTTCCTGTTGGGAGGAACTAGAGGGTCGAAGCTGACTCTGGGTAGACTCAGGTTGGAGTGAAGCATGCTCCAATGGGGCTGAACCTTCTCCCAATATAGGAGAGGCAGCAGGGGTTGCTTCTTTTACAACTGAACCCTGTTGAGAGGGAACAGAGGAGGTGGTTGTTTTGGCTGTTTTCTTTTTGGAGATGGATTTTCTTTGGTAGTGGATGGATGAAGTAGGTGATTAGGGAGAGGACATGATAGGTTCAGAATGGACAGGTTTTGAGACTGGGTCAGAAACAGGTGGGTTTGCCTGTTCCATAGTCTCAGGTACCCCAAAGGCACCAGCCACAGAGGCTTCAGGGTGAGGAGCCTGCTCCCCCTCAGCCACAGAGGCTAAGGGAACAGACTCAGACTGAGCTGTTTTGGCCTTCTTTTTCACAGGCCCAGCTTCAGCAGTTTCTAGGGCCCTCTTAACAAGCTTGGACCTGGCTTTGGATTTTCCTGTGGGAGCAGCAGCTTCTGGATCCACCCTCACAGCAGAGGGTCCTTCCACCAATCCTAACAACCTCCTCATTGGTGTGGATAGAGGAGGCTCATTTGGGAGTACAGGAGTATAGAAAACTCTATTCCCTATTACAGGGAAGGCAGCAGTTTTAAGTAAAGGTTGAGAATTGTACAGGTGCTCACCACAATGATGCTTGAATATGAGGCTCAGAAACCTGGGATAGCGGACAGCAGCTGGTCTAGGCTCTTGTTGCACCAGGTTCCTCATGTTCAGAAACAGCCACTTAGTCATATCAATGGTAGTCCCATCCACCAGCTGTAGGACTATTGGGACTTCATCACGACTTAGTTGGTCAAATGAACCAACGTTGCTGCTGAAGCTCATCATCACGGAGGCAAACAGAAAGCTATAGGTAGGGGACAACTCCTTCCTATACAGTGTTGCTCCAATTTTAGGTTCTGCTACACCACAGAAGCGTAGCAAATTTCCCATTTGCTCATTTTCAGGCTGGGGCATGTCGTATGATTCAGCAATGGGTAGATGAAGAACCTCCCTCAGAAGATCAGCAGTAATCTCAATGGTCTGAGTCCCATTGAGAATAGTCCCCTTGATGACTTTGGTGTTGGGGTTGTAAGCACAGGTGTAACAGAACTCGTACACCATCTCCTGGTACAGGACACCAAGAGAGGCAGTCATCGCATAGTTCAACGGATGAACTCTTAAGAACTCCACCATTTGTTCATACCCTTTTCCCACATAGTTCTTGGGTATGGTCAGATTTGCAATGTAGTTGGTGGGTTTGATGGTCAGCATTGTGGTGACTGATGAGTGTTTGACAACATCATCACCAATGAACACTGGAAGAAAGGGATTAGGTCTGTGAGCCATTTGGGAAGTTTTGAGGTTTGGAGAAGCAGAAGACACTTAGTCGATTTTTAGGGTTCTTGAGGATTTCAGGAAATGATGAGGAAGACGAAGATGAAACAGTAGTTGGGTATTTATAGGATTTGAATGTGAGTGTGTATGAGAGAGAAAGTTTTGGGCGGTTTGATTTGAAAAAGTCGTTAACGGAAAACGGAACGGTTGTCCATGTCAGACCGTTTGTCAGACCACTTGAGCCCTTTTTAATCACTAACACACGTAACCCACATTATCCGCAGTAATTAAGTTAAATAAAACATTAATTAAGTAACTTAAGATTGAAGAAAGGTAATTAATATTGTTGGTCTAAGTTGTTGGTCAAACCTGTGATGAGCAGAGTCATCACAAGCTGTTCAATCTTCAAGCTGTTCATTCTTCAAACTGTGCCTTCAGCCTGCTCTCTTTTGTAAAAACAGGTTGTGTTCAATAGTTGAACAGGTTACAAGATAATGACTTGTAAGACAGTGTGAAGGAGTGAACAGGGTGAAGATTGGACCATCAGAGCAGGCTGGACGAATAAACTGTTTTTGTTCAGCATGTTGTATGCTCAAGCTGTTCAAGTTTTTCAGACAAATGACTAAGTACAGAACATGTATAACCTGTTCTGTCTAAGTTGTTCTGAGAAACTTGAGCAGTGTGAAACACACAACTTCTTAGATCTTTGAGAGACACTTAGTCACTCTTGTTTAACATGCCCAGCTTGCTGACAAGGTAATTAAACCTGTTTTCATAAAGAGGTTTGGTGAAAATGTCTGCAAGCTGTTCATTAGTGGAAATAAAACTTACCTCCACATTACCATTCTGAATGTGATCCCTGATGAAGTGATGTCTGACTTCAATGTGCTTTGTTCTAGAATGAAATACTGGATTGTTGGAAATGGCTATGGCACTTGTGTTATCACACAGAATAGGAATTTTCCTATACACAAGGCCATAATCTACAAGCTGATGCTGCATCCACAGAATCTGCCCACAGCAGCTTCCAGCAGCAATGTACTCAGCTTCAGCAGTAGAAGTAGACACAGAGTTCTGCTTCTTGCTGCACCAACTTATCAACTTACCACCAAGGAGTTGACATCCACCTGTTGTGCTTTTCCTGTCTAGCCTGCAACCTGTAAAATCAGAATCTGAATAACCTGTTAGTTCAAGGCTGGAGTCTTTAGGATACCAAAGACCCAAACCTGGTGTACCCTTCAGGTATCTGAAGATTCTTTTAACAGCAGCTAGATGAGATTCCTTTGGATCAGCTTGGAACCTAGCACACAGACAGGTGGCAAACATAATATCAGGTCTACTAGCAGTTAAGTATAGCAAGCTCCCAATCATGCCTCTATAAGCTGTTACTGAAACAGCTTTGCCACTGGCATCAGCATCCAATTTTACATTGGTTGCCATTGGGGTTTTAATAGGAGAACTTTGATCAAATTTGAACTTTTTCAATAGATCTAAAGTGTACTTTCTTTGATTTATGAAAATTCCAGTTGAGGTTTGTTTAACCTGTAGTCCTAAAAAGAAAGTAAGTTCTCCCATCATACTCATTTCATACTTGGATTTCATGAGTAATGAAAAGTTCTTGCACAACTGCTCAATTCGTAGAACCAAATATTATATCATCCACATAAATTTGAACAAGCATAATGTCAGATTTCACCTTCTTTATGAACAATGTGGTATCCACTTTACCTCTGGAATATCCATTGCTCATAAGGAACTCAGTAAGAGTGTCATACCAGGCTCTAGGGGCTTGTTTGAGACCATAGATAGCTTTCTCCAACTTATAGACAAAACCTGAATGTTGTTCATTTTCAAAACCTGGAGGCTGCTTGACATAAACTTTTTCTTGCAGCTTCCCATTCAAAAATGCACTCTTCACATCCATTTGAAATACCTTGATGCTCTTATGAGCAGCGTAGGCTAGATACAAACGAATTGCTTCTAGCCTGGCCACAGGAGAAAATGTTTCATCATAATCAATTCCTTCCTCCTGTCTGTAGCCCCGAGCAACCAGTCTTGCCTTATTTCTAATGACATGACCTTGCTCATCTATCTTATTCCTGAAAACCCATTTTGTGCCAATTATGGTTTTACCTTTAGGAGCAGGGACCAGCTTCCATACCTTGTTTCTCTCAAACTGATTGAGCTCTTCTTGCATGGCAGTGATCCAATTTGCATCTTTTAGTGCTACATCCACCTTCTTTGGCTCCATCAGTGAAACAAAACTAGAGAACATACAAAAGTTCCCTAAGCTGTCCCACCGAGTTTGTACCCCTTTATTGATGTCACCAATTATTTGATCATTGGGGTGACACCTGATCCACTTAGGATCATTTTTCAATGATGATTCACCTGAGTTGTTAACATTTCAGCAGGTCCTGTTGAACAGCTCTCAAGATTTTCAGACACACTGATGTCCTGAGCCTGTTCACTTGTTGAACATGTCTGACCACTGTTGAACATATCAGCAGAAGAACTAGGAAAATCAGCATTGATAGGTTCAGGACATGCAGTTGTAATTAAGTCAGTACACTTATTCACACAGGATGTATTGACATAATCATTATCATGTCCATCATGATTAACAGGTTCCACACTGGGTGTAGTGGAAGCTTTTGAGTCCTCTTCATTGTTTGAATGCATGAGATCATCAAAGTTAAGTTCTCCTGAAACTGATTCAGGAACAGCTTTGGTGGAAGCATTCTTGGACTCTTCAAAGGTGACATTGATAGATTCATCTATCACCTTTCTTTTGTTGTTGTACACTCTGTAGGCTTTAGAGATATCAGAGTAGCCAACAAACACACCTTCATCAGCTTCAGGTTCAAACTTTATCAGTTGGTCCCTCTGATTCAGAATGAAGCAGGGACACCCAAACACATGGAAGTAACTGACATTTGGCTTCCTCCCTTTGAGCAGCTCATAAGGAGTCTTGTTGAACCTTTTCACCACTAAGGATCTTTTTTGGGTGAAGCAGGCAGTGTTGACAGCTTCATCCCAGAATGATGAAGGTAAACCTGATGCACACAGCATGGTTCTAGCAGCTTCAATGAGAGTTCTGTTTCTCCTTTCAGCAACTCCATTTTGTTGTGGAGTTCTTACAGCCGAAAAGTTTTGAGTGATTCCTCTCTCTTCACAGAAGTCTTCAAGAGTACTGTTTCTGAATTCAGTACCATGAACACTTCTAAGCTGCTCACTTGGGCAGAGTTCAGCATCTCCATCTTTTTCACAAATCCAATAATTTCTCTAGCAGCCTCTCCTTTGCTCTTCAGAAAGATTACCCATGTGTACCTGGAGAACTCATCAACCATTACTAGAGTGTATCTTCTTCCTCCTAGACTTGGGACATTTACAAGTCCAAACAAGTCCATATGGATTAAGAAGAGAGGAGTATCAATAGAGAAGTTGTGTTTGGATTTAAATGATGATTTCCTCTTCTTGCCTTTCTCACAAGCTGTGCAGAGTTTATCTTTAACAAAGGTCATAAAAGGCAAACCTGTCACCAACTCTTTCTTACAGAGTTTGTTGATGTTTTTGAAGTTCAGATGTGACAGCCTTTTGTGCCATAACCAGTTTAAGTCTGCATTTGTTCTTGTGAGAAAACAGGTTTCAGTTGTGGGATCAGCAGATTTGCATGTCCACAACATACACACCTTTCTTTCGTTGAGCACACAACACAACTTTACCTTGGGGATCCAATATGTAACCCAGGTGCTCATCAAAGTTAACCTTGTAGCCAGCATCACACGGTTGGCTTATGCTAACAAGGTTATGTTTTAGCCCAACCACATAGGCTACTCTTTTGAACACTGCAGCACCAGCTTTAAGAGTTTCATATCCCTCAGTGGATCCCTGTACATTGTCACCAAATGTGACTTTTGGCCCTTTTTCAGGCCTGAGATCACTCAGCAATTCTTTACAACCCGTCATGTGCCCTGAGCAGCCACTGTTCAAGTACCAAACCTGGGAAGGTTGTTTTTCCTGGAGAGTGATAAGAGAAATACTAGTCATTTTTAGGGGAACTCATCACAGAGATGAGTTCTCCTATTTCATCAACATTTGTTGATGGACTTATAATATCCACACTAATATTCCCAATTTGAATGGTGTCAGCTTGGATACCACTTTCATTTACTGAGATGTTTCCAACACTGCTTGTAACAGCTGTGAGAGAACCATCAGAGTCAACAGGCCTCATGTCCTCAGATTCAGGACAGTCTTTGGCCAGATGTGTCTTCTTCCCATATTTATAACATTTTCTCTTTTTAGAATTTTTGGAAGAAGATCCTTCAGAAACACATTCTGAGTTATTTTTGTTGATTCTATTTGCAGGTTTAGCAAACTTATTACTATTTGACGAATCAACAGCTTGAGTGGAGGGTTCAATAGCCACAGCTTTGTCTGTCTCTTCTTTCCTCTTTTTAGGAGGACAAATGTCAAAGACATGAAGCTTAATTGGCTTTTGAACTTCCACAGGTTTGGGAAACTTATTCCCAAGTTTCTTAGGCTGAGCAATGACTTTGCCTTTGCCCCTACTGAGATGTGATTTATGCTGCCTATCAGCATAATCACTTTTTCTGGCTTTGAAAGACTTATTTTCATTAATCACCAGTTTATTGCTATGATTAGAAAACTTATTAGAAACCACAGCAGGTTTCCCTTCAACATGAGACTTGCCCTTGTTGAAAGCAGGCTGCTTAACTTTTGAAAACTTATTTTCAAAATGTTTAGCATTAAAAGGATTATCATGCCTTTTACCATCAGCTTTGGACCCAGAACCTGTTTTGTCAACAGGTTTAGTATCCACCGCTGCTGTTTGGACATGTTTTCCTTTCTTTTGCTTGTGTGAATCAGCAGAATACTTAGCAGGCTGGTTTGATGGAGAACATATTCCAACACCAGCTTTTGAGCTAGGTTCACACAAGCTGTCAGTATTTTGAGGCCTGACAAACCTGTTTGTTGAGATTAGTTTACCATTCACTTTTTGAATAAAAATGTTTGGAAGCTCACCAAGAGTGGATAAATCTTCTTTCAGATTATTAATCTCAACAATGGAAGCTGCTGTGTCAAGATCCCCTCCAAGATAGGCTTAAATTTGTGCAGGGATCTGTTGACTTATACACTGGCTGACTTTTTGTGCAGATTGGCACCAAGAGTCAACTATCTTTTGAAGCTTAACATGCTTTATATCTGTTTCTCTCTTTTCTTCCAGTAAAATAGAGTTGATGTGTTTTAATTCATCAAGCTCAGTTTCCAACTTATGGAAACTGTCCAGTTTACTGGATTTTGTTTTAAGATCAGTTTTAAGCTTAGAGATTTTAGATAATAAAGCATCATGCTTCTCAACAGCAGCTTTCAAATCAACTAGCATATATTCAAACATTTTAACTTTTTCTTCAGAACTGTAAGCCATAAAATTTTGTACCTTATACATCATTGTAGGATTCTAGTTCTCCAAGCTGCTGAAAGCTTCAGCTTCAGCCAGATCCTGTTTGAAACTGCTTGTTGATGGGACATCAGTGTTGGCCATCAGACATTGATTATCTTCTTCAGCAGATGATGAATCAGATTCCTCCCAGTCACAAGTCTCTGCCATGAGTCCCTTTTGGCGGTTGGAACCCACTGAGTTTTACAACTTCCTCAGCTTAGCCATAGCCATAAGGTATTTAACCCTATAACCATCATCCTTGTTTGTCTTGTATGGTTTGGATGACTGACCAACAGCTTTTGACACACAGTCAGCAGCTATATGGCCAGTTTTGCCACATTTGAAGCACTCAACCCTGGATTTATCAAATGCCTTCTTTTTGCCAGCACCTGAACTTCCCTGCAGCATGTTTCTTCCAAACCTTTTCTTGTTGAACCTTTTGACAAGCATAGCTATCATTTGCTCATCATCCTGTTCAGCAAGATCTGTATTATCTTCCTCATCTGACACCTCCTCCTTATCATCATCCTGTTGATCAGGTTGAGTGAACACATCACTCACCTGATTCACAGGCTGTCTCACATTAGCCACAAAGGCTGTACCTCTTTTAGACATCTCCAAGGAATTTCTCTTCTGTTGCCTTGACTGTTCATCATTCAGTAAAGATCCATACAAGTTGACAAGATCCATACTTCTGATTGTACCTGAATTTCTTAAAATTGTTGAAAAGTAATTCCATTCTTGAGGGAGGATGTCCAAAAACTTGTTCACCAGAGTAAGGCTGTCCTTAGTGATCCCAACAGCTTTGAGATCATTCACAAGAGCAGTAAACCTGGTGTAGGTTTCTGTGAGAGTCTCCTTTGGTTTTGCAAAGAAGAGTTCATACTGTCTAACAGATTGTTAATCCTGTTATCCAGTGTGATTGTGGGTCCATCATAGACGGTACACAAAGTATCCCACATCTCCTTGGCAGTCTTCATCTTCTCAACCTGTTTGAACACACCATCAGGTAGAGAGATGACCAGATTGTTTCTGGCCTTTGCATCAAGAGCCACCAATCTTTTGTCTTCATCAGACCATTGAGCTTTTGCTTTCTCAAATGTTCTGATCTCAGGAGCAGCTCCTTCAACAGCAGGAGTTATTGTTGTAACAGAGGTTGGCACATAGGGACCCTCCATTACAATTTCTGGTAGTTGTACATCCAGATTCTCTAGGTAGAGCATCATTCTGCACTTCCAACCACAAAAGTTCTGATGATTGAACTTTGGAGGTTTACCCATTGAGCCATTGTCAAAGTATGAGGAATTTGCAGCACTGTTGTCCATGGAAACTTGGGAGAATGAGAGATCTAGAATGACACACACTCTTTACTGCTCTGATACCAGTTGTAGGTCCCGAGAGGTTCCCAAAGTATATAGCTTTAAGCTGTAGAGGGGGGGGTGAATACAGCAACTTAAAAACTACACACTATTTTCTCATTGTTTGTATGTATTATCAACAAATTGTTAATCACAAACAAGCTTGAATGCGGAAAGGTTCAAGCAGAGATGACAGATACAACAGTATGTTCACTAGTCTAAGACAGACTCAAACTAGCTTACAATGAATACACTCACTAAGAAGCACTCACTTTGTTTACAAGACTTAGAGGGACAACTTATGTAGAACAACTTAGACACAAGTAAACTGTATTACACAGGCAGGCTTGCATGCATGAAAAGAACACACTTGCACGTTCACTCTTGGCTTTAGCACTTAGCTTTTTGGCTTATTTCTTTCTGACCTTAGAAGCTTCCTTTTATACTCACTCAAAGGATCTAAGAGAAACTTCTTCATTGGACGAAATGAAAAAGGAGAAGTCTTGTTGAAAAGACAACATAACCTTTTCTGCACTTTTATGAAAAGCAGACTTATCTTCACATGTGCAGAACTTTTGTCTTTTCACTTTGTCTACTGTTGCATTGCCTTTAACCAAATAAGGAATGTCAACTTTGCGTCTTTCTTCCTTGTAAAAGGCCTATTTTGATATAAGAAAAAGGTCTGTCACCCTTTTTCAAATAACCTTTTGTCTTCATGTAACAGAACAGCTTGGGCAGGCTGAGCAGTTCTGATTTCCACTTTGTCTTTGACTTTGTAAACTGATCTTGTAGTCAAATACAATACATGAGGACTTGGAAACACATTCCATAAAGTGTTTAGCCTGTTCACAAAGAACAGGTTCTGTTCACAAAGAACAGAACACTTGTAAACTGCCCAAGCTGCTCACCAGTGTAGAGCAGCGTACACAGTTTATGTCCAGCCTGTTCAACAGACAGAACAGCTTGGACAAACTGTCTTTGTTGCAACGCATGCAACATATAGAACAACTTTGAACTGATATTGCAAATCACTTTTTAGGTATTATTAAGGCATAAACAGGCCTTAACTTTTACCCATCAAGTGCATCAACAGGATTGATTAATAATCTCCCCCTCAGATGCAGAACAGGTTTGACTGAGGCCTTTTTGTGCCTAACACTTTGAAATCTTGTTCTTTAAGTAAGAACTTATTTCTTTCCTTCTCAAATAATTCTTTAGTTAATGAAAACTCATTTTCAAGAGCGAAAAGTTATTCCGATGTGTTTGAAACATAAGTTTAGTCAGAATGATTTGTCTTTGAAAGTGTCTCTTCAAGATCTTTAAGTTCCTTGTACAAATCAGATTGTTCAGGCAAAAAATATTTTAGTTGAGTTGCATTTTGAAAATCCTCTCATATAGAATCTTCAAGTTACTTTGATAATTCATATATTCTCACTTTAAGAACATGATTCTCGGAATTCATTACTTTCTATTTTTCTTCAAAATTCAAAATATCTTCTTTCAGTCTTATGACATTAGGCAAAGACAATGATTTATCAATATTTAATTGAATAAGAATGTCATAAGTATTCTTACAAATTTGTTCAGATTCAGTAATGTTAGCCCTAAAATAATGTATAATTAAATGTAATAAAAGTCTAGGTTCAGTTTGTAAATAGGAATAGTTTAGTTTGTGGGAATCTCAATTTCATAGACTTTGAGGGGAGTGTTTGGACAAAATCCCAATTTAGATATATATAGTATTGTTCTCCTAGGGTTTTGGGAGAAGCCTCCAAGTAGCCTCCACCTAAGTGTGTGTTTTAGAGTGTGAAAGTTCATAGAGATTGAGTGCCTAAAATTCTCTCTTTTTAATCTTCATATTCTTAATACAAATCGTTTGGTTTATTGTGTTTGAGTGCAAAATATATTGGGAATCAAAGTTGTCAATTGGTATCAGAGCCTCAGAAGTGGATTTAAACTGATTTGTTCTTCATCGACTTGCTGTTCATCGCTATTCTTCCAAAAACCCATGGTTTTTCTCTTATTCTCATTTCAATCTTCTGTTTATGTTTGTTTGCCTATTCGATAATCAGCAATAACAATTCTAGTATTGATTTCAAGCATTTTTTTGTTCAATCGTAACATGTTTTTATTGATTAATTGTTGAAAAATTGAATCGGAAATATTATAGTCGTTTTTAAACACGGTTTTTGCTTAAAAATCACCAATTTAAGTGTTTTTGGTTACTTGTTTTCCCAAAACTTGTGTCTAAATTCAAACCACACATTTAGAAGTTATTTCCAGCTTTTAAAACTCATATTTTAATTATGAAAAATTTGAATTTCTTATAAGTTTAATCTCGGATCCTATCAAATTTCAGATCATCTCAAATCCAATATCGACTCATCGCGGATCACATTTCGGATCACATTTGAAATCCGGTTGTCCCAAAAACACACATTTTGGACCAACCAATTTTCAGATTTTCTAAATCACTTGTACTACACTTTTCATCTTCCATCGGAATTTCGAATCAACCATCCAAAATACTTTTCAAACGAATTTCGGATCCTTAAATCGAATTCACATCAACCTGAATTTCGGTTCCCAACCCGAATTGAACCATCTGAATCTCGGACGGTTGCTTCCACCCGAATTCCATCTCACCCGAATTTTGGTTCTACTACCCTAATTTTGACTCATCCAAATTTCGGATCCTTCAACCGAAATATCAGTTTCCACTTCCAAATATCCTTTTTCATAATCAGCAGTCACCTAATCATCATGTCTAGAGAAGCTCTTGTCCTTGGATCTGAGAACAGACCACCCTTTCTCTATCCAGATGAATATGAGCAATGGAAGAAGCGGTTCCTCAAGTTCATCAGCATGCATCACATGGCAGTCTCATGATCCTGTACATGAATGAGGGACCCGCTGTCTTTTACTCCGAATATCCATAAGTAACAAATGTTGTTCCTCCACTTCCAGCAACAAGGACAGTTCGTGAACCTGAGAATGACATAGAAAGGGAAAGACAAATAGTAGATCGCAGGGTAAAGTATCTTATCTATCAAGCCCTTTCCACTGATATTCTAGTCAGGGTTGACAGCAAACTGTCAGCCAAAGAAATGTGGGATGAACTGGATATGCAAATGCTTGGGACAGATCTGAATGATAGTGGAAAAATTGAACAAGCCAAGGCCAAATTCTTTGAGTTCAGGGCCAAGGACGGAGAATTTATTTCGAGCGCTTTCACAAGATTCTGTGCTATACTAAATGAGCTCAACAAGCTGCACATCAAAAAAGAAAGAGATGACATCAACATCCAGTTCTTATCTTCCCTAGCTCCAGAATGGGCACTGGCTAGTTGAGCAACCAAAAGAGCTCTGGATATCACCAAAGTCTCCATAAATGTGGTGTTTAAGAAACTCAAGAAATAGCAAGGCGATGTAGACGCTCATAAACAGAAGGCCAACACTCTGGCTTCTCTGTTGCTGACTGTCAACCCAACTTCAAAGCCCACAGATTTTCTGGCCTTACTATCAAACAAGACACGATCTCCTGAACCACTTCCAAATCCATCACCCTTACCTTACTACCACCACATTGGTTCCTCATCTTAATATCCATATACATTACCCCAAATGCCTGAGCCTCTAGATGCTGAAGAGGCTCATATTCATGAACAGATGGCCTTCTTATCGAATCTTCTTCAGCAGAAAAATTTTTGATCTGAATAAGACCAATGACCAAATCAAATATGACACTGTTCCCCGTAGATATTCATATGAGAGGAGAGACGATAGACGGGATGAGAGAGATGACTGGAGGAGAAATGGTAGAGATGATAGACGTTATGACGATAGGAGAGACCGACGAGATGATCAGAGGGATTATCGAGATGATCGCCGTTATGAAAGGCGTGACAATAGGAGGAATGATGATAGGCAGGAGTATGTATTCCGTGATGATAGTCGGGACTCTCACTGCGCTGAGAAAAAGACCTGAACGTAGAGATGACAGACCTATAAATGACGAGCACAAGACAACAGATGAACTAGGATGCTATAAATGTGGAAAACTTGGTCATGTTGCTCGAGAATGCAAGAATCAATTTGAGCGTGACTTGGGTTATTATGAGAGGAAGGTCGAGATACTGAAGAAAAGAGCTGATGTAATGGCCCTGGTAGCACAAGAAGACTACTGGGTGGAAGAGGAATCTGATGATGAAGACGACAAAGGCAGAAATTGTTATATGGCAAACAGAATTGGGCAAGCTGAGTATGCTACTACTTCTAACTCTGAATCAGACATGCCTGTAGAGGGGGAGGACACGAAAGATCCTACAGCCTGTCTGATGGCCAAGTCTAATGATTCTGAATGCTCAACATCAGATTTTGAGACACATGATGTACATTCCTTTTATGTTCATAAGTCTTTAAATGCTAAATTTGTACAAAATGAATGTAAAGTGTACACATAAATACTTGAGTTAGAAGCTAAGTACAATGCGGATAAAGAAAAGTGTGTCAAGGATGAACAACTGGCCCAATTTATAAAAGAAACATTTGACATGTTTGAAAAGAATTGGCTAAACGAGCATAATTTGGTAAATACAATTTTACTTGAAAAGGTAAAGGCTGAGCATAGGAACATTTTCCTTATGAGTTGTATTGATACAATTACTAAAGAAAAGAGTTCCTTGAAGTCTGAACTGTCTGTTCTTACAAAACACTTAGAGTTCGTAAATGTGGAATACTTAGACAATCAGAGAAAATATAAAATGATTGAAGAAGAGAAAATAAGTTTGTACTCACGAATCAAAACCCTAGATGATGAATTTCTAAAACAGGGTCAGACTGAACAAACTATTCATCTAAATCAATCCAAAGAAACTAGGTTTTTGTCACTCCAACCAAGGAATTGGTTTTAAAAATTCAAAGTTTTTGGAAAACGCTCAATCTGTTCTACCAATATTTTATGATAGAAGGTATATGGGACGCGAGTTCAAGTCATTCTTTTTCCAATCATTGGAAGAAGTATTGACCCAAGAGGATGAGAAAAGAAGTGAAAATGAAAAAAGGCAAATTTCTTTTAAATATGAAAAGTTAAATGAAAGTTATCCTTATAGAGTACCCATTCTTAGGGATGATTTTTTTGATAGCTATTCACCAACTGAAATGAACGCTGAATTTGTTAAACCAATCCCTCATCCTTACATTCCTACAAAATTTCTTCAACACAAAATAAATGTTTTAGAAAAGGACTTAAGGATAGCTCGAGAGAAAGCCCTTGGTTATCAAGAAACTCTTCTAAAAAACGAGGAAAAATTGGCAAAACAGGGTCCTGAACAAAGTGTAGAACTAACCATTTTATAAGAAAGTTTTGACACTATTTCAGAAAGGTTAAGTTCTCATTTAAAAGATTCAAAAACCCTCATCCTGCCTAAGTCCCGTAAACATCATCAGACAAAGGTAACACTAAGATTGAAGTACATGTAATCATTTTTAAAGGTGAGTGTTCAAGATCTTCAAAAGCTGAGGTTTCAAAGAAGGCTAAGAGTCAATCTAAGTCTTCAAAGAAACCCACTCACCAAGGAAGTCTCTCTAAGTCTAAGTCTTCTAAACGTACTGACTCTCATTGTTTTGTTCCTACAGGTCATGTGAGAAGAGTTCCCAAAACTACTAAGCAAGATTTTTCAAGTTTTTTTTTTGTGAAGAAGGCTGTTATGCCAAGTGTGTTTGTTTCTAGAGATAGGATGAATGTAATTTCAGAAAACAATGGTTGTTCGGTATCGGATTCTATGTCGTGTTTGATGTATTCATTTGGTGATTTGTTTGCTTTCTGTCTAACTCGATTTAGACATCAAGTTCTTGAAGTGAATAAAATTTTGCCTTATCTTGAAAAATAAATTCGTAAAAAGAAAATTAAACACGGTGCATCATTAGTCTCACCAAAAATTGATTCATGTAATTTTCCTAGGCTCACACCAAAAGCAGATACAAAACAGGTTTCAAAAAGTCCAAAGCCAAAGGAAACTTCATCGCCTAAGGTTTCAAAGCCAGTTGTATCCAAATATAAATGGAATCCAAAAGGTTCTGCATCTAGACAACACAGAAGTGCAATATTGGTTCTTAAAATTGTCTATGTGCCACATACACCTGGAACACCTACAAAAAAGGACCCATCCTAAGATTGGTACCCAAAGTTGTGTGATTTAATGCAGATGGTACTTGGTTACTTCAGATCAAGACCCGCACTTCAATACAATCGCTTCTAGTTAACTCAAACTAGGACCCGTGCTTCTGTTAGTCGGTTAATGTACAATTTTGTGTTAAAATTGACAAGTTTGGCTTCTGTGCAGTCAGCTCAGGACCCCTTCTAAACCCTCCAAGGGTATTCATCATCAGTTTTCAGCTGCACGAACTCCTCAACAGAATGGTATCGTTGAAAGATGTTATCAAACCTTTGTAGAAGCTGCTCGCACCATGCTGAACTACTCAAAACTACCTCCATTCTTGTGAGCTGAAGTCGTGTCAACAGCCTGCTACACACAAAACCGCTCACTTATTCATAAGCGCTTCAACAAAACTCCTTATCAACTCTTTTTGAATAAAGTTCCTTATATCAAATACTTACGAGTATTTGGTTGCAGGTGCTATGTGCTGAACGATAAGGACAACCTTAGAAAGTTCAACAAGAAAGTGGATGAAGCGATCTTTATTGGATATTCATCAAATTCAAAGGCATATCGTGCATTCAACACTCGCACCAAGATAGTCAACGAGAGTGTGCATATCACATTCGATGAAATGGCTGAACTGCCTCCGGATGCTAACCAATCAAGATCACGCATTACTCAAATGCCTGGAGACTCAACTAAATCTACTTCTTTCTCTTCTTTTGATTTAGTTAATTTATTTGATCCTTTTTATGTAGACTTTTTTGGTCCTAGTATTAATTCTTCTTCTGTTCCATCTTCTGCAGTTAACTCATCCTCATCTGATTCAACTATTCATCCATCACCTTCAGATCCACCAATTCCTACACCAATCCATACACCATCTAATTCATTATCTTCACCTTCCACCTCATCCACAGACACTCCTCATGTTGAATCTACTTCATTAATACCCTCACACATAGTTTCAAACATTACCCCTCTAGAAGAACCTACAGAACCTGAACCGGAACCAGTGGTACCTTCACTAGAAACCATCGATCACAACTCTTCATCCATCCCCACCCTCACCACTGAGATTCCATCACGTTCACCCCTTCCACACCAGACGAAATGGACCTGAAATCACCCAACTGAACAGATCATTGGTGATATTTGTACCGGGGTCCAAACTCGAAGGGCATCTGCTAACAAATGTCTCTTTGCGTCATTCCTTAGTATGATAGAGCCTACTTGTATGGATGAAGCCTTGAAAGACCCAGACTGGATAGTAGCACTGTAGGTCCCAATAGGTTTCCCAAGTATATTGCAGTAAGTTGTAGAGGGGATGGGGGGTGAATACAACTAATTAAAAACTTCAACACACTTTCTCCAAGTTTGGATGTATATATTAGCAGGTGTTAATTACAAACAGGTTTGAATTACAAAATTGTTCAAACACAGATGACAGTAACAACAGATGATCAACTAATCTAAGACTGACTCAGACTACACAATGAATTCACTCACTAAGATGCACTCACTGTTTTACAAGACACAGATGAACATCTTTGAATAAGAATAGATTGGACACACTATAACTACTCTTTTCTAAGTTGAACAGCAGAACTTGCATGCATGAAAACACAATTATTTTTGCACGTTATGATCTTATGGATATCTCTCTCTTGGTTATCTCTTATTCCTTAGAAGCTTCCTTATATACTCACTCGGAGAATCCCAGTGAAACTTCCTCATTGGATGCAGAGATAGTGGAGTGCCTTTACAAAAAGATAAGACAGCTTTTCTGCACATTCTGACAAAACAGATGTTGTCCCTTTGTAGCAGAATCTTTGTCTTTTCCTTTTTATCTGTGTTGCATGCTGCTTTACCTTAAAGAGGAATGTTAACTTTAAATCTTTCCTCTTCATGTATAGCCATTTTTATATAAGAAATGGTCTGTCACCCATTTCAAATATCCTCTTTGTCTTCATGTATCAGAACAACTTAGGAAGTGAAATCTGCTTTTGATTTTCCACTTTGTCTTAGACTTGTAAACTGATCTTTACGTCCAAGACTATACATGATGACATGAAAACAAATTCCATAAGTGTATAATCTGATCACAAAGAACAGGTTCTATTCACAAAGAACAGAACACTTAACTTGGGTCAAAATTGTTCAACAGATATGAACAACGTAGACAGTTTATGCCAAACATGTCCAACAATTTAGGATACCTTAGGTAATCTGCCAGGTTACAACGAATGTAAGAGTATGAACAACTTTAGGCTTATATTGCAAATCACTTATCAGGTTTCAATAAGGCATTAAAAAGCCTTAAGTTCTACCCTTAAGTGTATCACACAGGTTTGATTAATAATCTCCCCCTATGATATAGAACATGTTTGATTGAGGCCTTTTTGTGCCTAACAATCTCCCCCTATTTGCAATATTCAGCCTAACCTGATTTTATCAATGATCAATATATACA
Source organism: Centrapalus pauciflorus (assembly GCA_020465985.1). NCBI lineage: Eukaryota > Viridiplantae > Streptophyta > Magnoliopsida > Asterales > Asteraceae > Centrapalus > Centrapalus pauciflorus. Next base: position 186,510 of record JAANYP010009175.1, on the reverse strand, counting down.
TTTACATTAGAGTTTCAGAAATGAAAATTCAACATTGAAGTACAAGTAAAGGATCAGTTTATATATTCTGATATTGAAAGAAACAACATATGTTTTTACAAGTACAACTAATGTACTAGAATGGATTACAACATATGTAATAAAGTACAACTTATGTTCAAAGAGAATTTAACACATTTGGACTGTTGAAGTTGGGAGCAAATAATGGTAAGCCTGTCCAACTAATGGACAACTTCCATTCTTCATCTACTCATCACCAGTAGATGGACCTTGTTGCTGTTCTTCAGCTTTCTTCTAAGCCCGTTCTATGTTGGCCCCAATGTCTTCCAACTCACTTCTGATGAACATGAATTCTGGACTCTCAAGTTCTCCTCTTTTGTGGAAGGATGTAAGCTGATCCCATATGATGACTCTTTATCTGGCATGCATTTCAAAGGCCTTAGAGAGTCTGTAAGCTATTATTTGTTTGAGACCAACTCTATTAAGATCTGAAGCTCTCTGGAAACACATTCTTTTAGATAGAGAATCCACAAAGAATGCCCCTACTTCCGGCTCTTCAATGAACTTGCCTTCTTCAGATTCAACCCCTTCAGACAAGCTGTGATCAACTCCTTTAATCTCAACAACTCAGAGGCCCTGTTCAATCATCATGACCTGCTCCTCTCTGTATCCTTCTTTTGTTTTATAGGCTTGATCTTAGGTTCTACTTATGAGGTACCTTTGCTCATTTCTTCTGAGATCAAGCCTAGATCCCTTACATTCTCCATCAGCTTCTTCACGTTTGCCCTGACAGTTTTAGCAGTCTCAGATTTTGATCTACTCAGGGCAACTACTAGTTTTACCCACTCTATGTATCCCATATTTTCAACATCAGTGGATTCATAAGCTTCTAATTTAGGACCATCAGCACTAAGTCTTGTAATTTGAAGCCTCCACTGTTTACCTTTCCTTGAGATGGGAACAACTTTGACACTTTTTCTTTGGCAAGTCTTCTGTCAGCTACATCAAAGAACTTTTTGCTTGCCATGTTGTCAAAGTAGAATTGAGCATTTGCTAATGAGGATACATGCTTTGTCTTGATCACTAAGACCTTTGAACCTTGCTCTTTTTCACCCTCTTTGCCACAGACTGACTCATTAGTAGCTTCCATCAGCTTCCTTTGAACATCCAAGTAAGGCATTTTGATTTTTCTTGCCCCCTTGGCTGCAAAGGCTTTAGCAGCTTTGACAGAGGCTGCCTCCTCCTTCTTTCTTACAAAGATCTCAGCCTGCTCTTGTTTCCACTGATAATAAGTATCCAGTAAAAGACCCATGTCTTTGGCTTGAGCTTTGTCATATTTTTGTTAAAGGCCTTCTGAGTATCAGTGTCCACATCATCTTTCCCTTTGCCTTTTGCTGCTCTGGACAAGGCTAATTCAGCTTGCTCTTCTTCTTCCTCAAATGCTTCCAGGATTAACTATCTTCTCTTGCTTGGTCTGTCCCCAGGAATAGATTCCTCTCCCTTAGATGGTGCAGGGCTTGGAGATCTAGCTTGACTAGGCTCAGCAGTTGTGGAAGTACCTGCAGCACCAGTTTGTAAATGACTTGCTACTTGGCCAACTGAGGTTGATTTCTCCTTTAAAGGAGATAAAGATTTATCCCCCTTTGACTTTGTCTTTGAGGCAGATTTCTCCCCCTTTGAAGGAGATGACACAAAGCCTTCAACATCTGCCTGAAGGAATGGATCTAACAGGCTTGGCTGTAGCAGTTTTGGGAATAGGTTTGGAACCAACCAGGCTGTGCACTAAGAAAGCCAGGTTGTCCTTCACCACTGCTAACTGGGTAAGGCAGGATTCAAGAGAAGAAGAATGAGAGTTGGCAAAGGTTGAGAGCTGAGAAATGGCAGCCTTATCAGTGTCAGTGAAGACTAGGCTTTGAAGCTGTGCAAGAGTCAATTCAAGAGATTCATGCATATCATCAAAGCCTGCCGCCATTGAGTTTGACAGGGATACCACTAAGGTATTTAGAGATGCCAAGATTGAGGGCAGTGTTCTAGAGCAGGTTTCAGCAATACCTGACAAATGTTTGGAAACAGCTCTCAAGTTGGACGCAGAGTCCTATTGGTGAGCTAGAACTGATGAAAGGGAGGATGAGAGCTGCTGTAGCTGTGCAGTGAGTGTAAGCAACTGTGAGGAATAATCAGGCTGGGGAGCAGGGGTTGGAAAGGAAGTCTTGAATGAATCAAGAAAACCTTTAAGCTGTGCAAACACGGAGTCTGCAATGGTAGATGAGAGGGTAGTCATAGAGGTTTCCAAAGAGCTAACTTTGTTGGACAGTACAAAAAGTTGTTCCTTCAAAGAAAGATCTTTGGGGGATGGAGGAGTATGGGTGGATTGCTTTGATTTTGTAGATGGGGATGAGTGTGATGGTGAGGATTGAGGAGTATGGGGATCGCTGGGCGATGGCAGGGGCACTTTAGAAAGACGTTCCATAGCCTGGGCATAAGTTAAATGGCCCAGTTTGGAAGGGTCAAGAATACCTTCAGTAGTGGCTGAAAATGCTTCATGAGGTGAGGCTGTTGGGGATGATTGCCTTTCAGATGTCACTAGGAGTGTAATACCTTCATCAAGACCATGGGTGGATCCCTCAGTAGTGCCTTGGTTTTGAGGCACCTCTTCATGGGGAGAGGGGATGTGCATTTCAACGTCATCAGCGGTAAAAGCTAATGATGGAATTTGCACTTGGGGAGCAGCTTCACCAAAGGGATGTTCCATTCTCTGAGGTTCATCAACTTGAGAATGAGGTCCTTCAGAAGCTGTTGGGGATAGAATAGCTGCACCCATTAGGAGCAGAAGTGGAATGCTGATCTGATGATTGGTTTGTACCAGCAGGTTAGGCACCTTGTGCAGACTTAGGATGTAAAGGAGAAATATGAGAGGGGGATTATGTGGACTCCGTATGGAGAGAAGAGTTCTCCTGTCTTTCAATATCCTTAGCCTGTTGAAAGGCTGGGATAGTTGATGTGGCTGACTCCATTTGTACAACTGGTTCCTTTTGTAAGGAAACAGAGGGCTCAGGCTGACCCAGGGTAGACTCAATTTGGAGTGAGGCATGCTCCATAGAGGCTGCTCCGTCTCCCAAAGTAGGAGAAGAAAATGCAGCAGGGGTTGCCTCTTTATCAACTGACTCCTGTTGAGAGGGGTCAGAGGGGCTTGTTTGAGTGGTGGAGGTTTTCTTTTTGGCTAAGGATTTTCTCTTTTGCCTGCAATAGGATACAATGGGGGATTAAAGAGAGGTAGTAGGCTGTAGTGTTTGGACTAGTGGTGAGACTGGGCTAGAAACAGGTGGTTGAACCTGTTCCATAGTCTCAGTGGCCACAGAGGCACTAGCCACAAAGGCTTCAGGTGCAACAGATGAACCAGGGTGACCAGCCTGCTCCCCCTCAACCACTGAGGCTGAGGGTGTAGACTTTGCTGTTTTAGCATTCTTAGTGATAGGCCCAGCTTCACTAGTCTTTAAGGCGCGTTTTGCCTTTTTATACCGTGATTTGGATTTTATAGCGAGAGAAGGGGTTGGATTCATCTCCTGAGTAGAAGGTCCTTCCACTAAACCAAGCAACCTCCTCATTGGTGTTGCTAGAGGAGGTTCATCAGCAGGTAATGGGGTGTAAAATACCCTGTTTCCAATAACAGGAAACACCATAGTAGTCAAGTAAGGTTGTGAGTTATAAAGACGCTCACCACAAACATGTTTGAAAATCAGACTCGAAATCTTGGACATCTAACAGCAGGGGGATGTTGTACCTATTCTACAAATGTTCTTAGGTTGGAGAATATCCATTTGGCCATGTTGAGAGTAGTCCCATCCACAAACTGAGGGCTACTTGAACCTCATCCCTGCTAAGCTGGTCAAAAGAACCAACTTTGCAGCTTAGACTCATCACCACAGAGGAGAAGAGAAAGCTATAAGTTGGTGCAAGCTCTTTCCTGAATAAGCTCACACCCACTCTTGGCTCTGCTACACCACAGCAGCGTAACAGGTTCCCCATTTGATCATTCTCCGGCTGAGGTTTGTCATACTTATCAACAACGGGGAGATGAAGAACTTCTTGGAGAAGAGCTGCAGTGATCTCAATAGTTATGAAAGTGCTGAGAATGGATCCCCTTATGGTTTTGGTAGCAGAGTCGTAAGAGCATGTGTACCAAAACTCATAGACCATCTCCTGGAAAATGACATCAGGAGTGGCAGTCATAGCGTAAAGAAGGGGATGAGCTTTCAGGAAATCTTTCCCAATTTGTTCATAACCTTTCCCAATGTAGTTCTTGGGGATGGTTAGATTGGCAACATAATTGGTGGGTTTGATGGTTAACGTGGTGGTGACTGAGGGAAGTTTTACAACGTCATCACCAAGGAACACAGAGACAAGAGGGTTGTTCTGAGAGGCCATTTTTGAGAGTAGGAGAGGATGCATGAGTTTTTGACACTAAGTGTAAGGTCTACACACTACGGATCTATCTAGACGCGAGACCGTCAACGAGTGCGGAATCCCCGTTAACAGGTTGACGGAAACAACTCTCACACGGAACACGGAGACTATCAACAAGCTGTACGGACGAACACGAACGCACCTACTAGAAGATTCTCTCCGAGAGAACACTCACAAAGCTGATAAACTCGAGATTGGCTTTTGCTAATCACTCACACGAAATCTGCAAAAGTCTGCTAATGATTCGAGTTAATCCCTAATTATAGAGGCTCATTCGAGTTTGCCATAGGCCAAACTCGAATCAGGCCCAAGGCCCATTCGAGTTTGTCCCCTGGACACTCTCGAATCTGCCTTAAGGATTATATTCGAATCTGCCATAGATTCGAATCTAATTACAAGTGAATTCGAATTTAATCTAAATTCGACTTTCACATATTTAACCTATATTTGAAACTTATGTTTTTAACTTATGTTTGATTTTATCTTTGATCTTTATGTTTGAACTTCTTGTAATACGTTATATCAAGTTCAAACATACAATCAATAATTATCAAACATATATGAACATATATATCAAACACTTGTTAAATCCCAATCCTTTGAATATTACTTGAACCAAAATGCTAGATCACTTAGACTGCTATCGTCACACAGGGTATACCAACAGACTCCCCCTTGACGATAGCTTCTAACAATTCACATATTTGATTAAGTACTTCGTTTATTTATTTAAACCGCTGCCAGCATACAAACCTTTCTCAATACACACTTTAACTACATTTTCATATTTCCTAGCCTCACTATCCATATGAGCGTCGCTTGAGATTCTATGAGCATGTAGCACTTGAAAGTCGTCTTTAGAAAGGTTTACAAGGTGAAGGGGATCGTAGTCTCTAAGAATCACTTTTTCTTCGAAGTCCTCCATCACAGCTTCTCCTGTGTCACTTTTCACATACCACCAGTTTAGATTCTTCATGACGTCCTGTGGCATTGGCTTGAGAGGAACCTTTCTCAGACATCTAACTGGTTTGTATTGTATTCTCATCCACGGACGACCAGTTAGAGGGTCAATTCGAGTATGGTCCATTACTCGTTTACCTACCCTTGGATTGAGCCGTTCGAACTTCCTAGACCTCCCTTCTTTTCTTATGATCTTTGCAATTATTTCAGCATAAGGGTCGTTGCCGATGTTGATTAGCTCCTTCCATGCTAACGCTTTTATTTCAATCTTTGGCAAGGAATTGAACACCTTTAGAGTTCTCCTGAGATACTCGAGACCGTCTTTTCGTTTGAGGATGAATAGCTGCAATTCCTGATCAAAGAACCAACTCAAAATATTTCCTGATAGCTCTCCAGCACCCGGCACACGTATCTTCTTTTTCAGCTCCAACTCTCTTTTCTCTGCCCTAAACCATAGTTTCTTTTTTCTTCGTTGGTAAGTTCTCTGGCAGGTTCTTCACTTGCTGATTCAACATTTAAAGCAGCTTTTACCACTTCTATGTCAATCATATGATTTCCTTCCGTTACGTAAGTATCTGTGATGGGGTTTTGTTGAACAATGATCTCATTTGCTTTATCATCTTCATCAACCCAAACTTCATCATCAGATTTCCAATCTGTTACGTCTTCCGACACAAATTCTCCTTCTTCTAACTCATCCAATTCGTCCTCGAAATCAAATCCAAAGTCCAAATGGTCTTCATCGATATCCATTAGCGCTTCGATCATTTCATTTATCTCTGACTCTGTGACTTTGGAGGAACTGGCTTCACCTCCTGCAGCTCCTGTCTGTTCTGGCTCCCCCTGAATCTCAGCATTCTGATCAGTAGAAAAATCTACTGGCTCATTATTCCTTTGCGCGCTGGGATCATTGCCGTCATTATCTCCATCATTATCTTCATCCCTGGGTAGCTCTACTTGATCCCTGCAGCTTGTCTCCCCCTGAGCCTTTAGATTTTGCATTAATTGCTCAATCAGGGAGCGCATCGATCGTATCTTGGCTGCTTGATCAGCAACGAAGGTTTTCAGCTCCAAGTTTTCTTCCTGAACCTTGCCCACAACCTTCTTCAGCTCGGCATTCTTGATATCCAGTTGGGCATTATGCTTTTGTATTTCGCCTAGAGCCGTTGTCAAGCCAAAGATCTGAATTTGTTGGAAGTCAACTCCGCTCTTTAGCTCAGAAAACCTTTGATTCTCCATGAAAGTGGATGAGGTGGATGGTATGGATTGTATGGGGGTTGGAATGATTGGAGATGGAATGTATGATTCAACAGGGGGTGGTGGTGGTGGTATGGTAGATTGAGCGGGTGGAGGTTGTGGTATTTCTGGCTGTATAGCAGAAGCTGAGGTAGCTCCCTGCATAAATCGATGGCGTTTTGCCCTTTGCCTTGTGACCAATGGAACAACGTCTTCCTCCTCAAAGTCTGAGTCATCAGACTCCCTTGACTCTCTTCTCCTCGTAGCTTCTTCATTTATTACCACTAATCTCGATCCATAAGTCCGTATGTTGATGGACGGATCTTCTGGTTCTTTCTCCATTTCAATTTCCTCCATATCCTCAGATTCTGTACCTGAAGTGGACTTGTCATCACCTGCTGGCTGAGGTTGATATTCATCGATTTGTCTAAAAACGTCAACTTCTCCCTCCGGAGGCTCCAATAAGTCTTCAACTAATTCAACAGTTATTTCCTCATTAGTATTTGGACCGGCTGCCCAAATCTCCTCCAATGTCTGAAGTGTAGGATCTACTTCAGATGGGGCACTTGATGGTATAGCCTCTTCTGGCTCTTGAGGTTGACTGGTAGAAGGCATGTCTGCCTGAGTTTGACTCGCTGAAGGCCTTTGACGTCTTCTCTGCTGCTGAGGCCTTTGTTGTTGACGCTGTTGCTGTGGCTGTCGTTGCTGAACTTCCACCGCCCTTGCCCAATTGGCATCTTGAGGGGCTACAAAGTTTGGGTCAACTACGGCTCCAAACAAAGGTCTCTCTATTGGTATAGCTAACCTTCCTCGGTGAGAGGAGCAATCGGCAAAAATTCTCTTATCAATAACTGCAACGCTCTGAATATCGTTCAGCTGCGGCAGATTTGGCAAAAAGTGCCGGATGAGCATCATCACAAAACGAGGATAGAGTAGAAATCTTTCCCTCTCCGGAGCCGTTATCTGATGAACGAACTCCGAGAAAAACACCTCTGAAAAACTAAACTTCTGATTATAGACTAATGCGATTATCCCTGATTGGATCTTCGAAACTATATAATCAAATCCAGCTTTCTTTGCAGCGAAACAAACCATGAACACATGCGCAAGATAGCGCCATTGTCCAATTAGCCCGTTCTTCATATAAGATGTCTTAGTAACATCTAAACTATAGCCCATTCTTGTAAATGCTGCCTGCCTGATTGATAATTGAAAATCAATAGGCCCATCTTCTGGCTCCTGAGTGCCCAATTGAAGCACTTGACGAAGAATATCAGCAGAAAACACCAATGGATTACCAGCAATCCTTGTCCTAAGAACTGTCGGAGTGACAGTGCAATCGACTTGCAAATGTTCATAGAATTGTCGCACGTAAGGAATGACGATTTGGATATTGTGCGATAGTGCGAACGAGATCCTGGACTCCACCAAAAAATCCACCATCTGGCGGAAAGCCTGCGCTTCAGGGATAGCATGGTCCGGGGGAATGACCATATTACGCTTCGGAACAAATACTCTATCCGCCATGTCTGCACAATATATCAAATAAAATATTAGAATTATAAAAAATGAATAAACTTGTTTAAATTCAAATTTGTTTTATTTTGAACTTGTGTAAGTACAAAATCCAACACATATGAATTTCTACAAGTTTAATTAAAATTTAAATTAAATAATTCAAATAAAATGACAAACTCGAAAATCAAATTTGAATGAACATATATTCGAGTTTGATGACACATTCGAGTTTAATGACCATTCGTGTTTACTGACAAACTCGAATTTGGCCATGAACAGATTCGAATGAGTCGGCCACCATCATCACAAAAATCCATGATTTTAACCATGTTAGACTCAGAAAATCACATCTTTTAGTCCTACTAGGTTCTAATCAATGATATTTGTAATTAATTTGACTTTTCACCGGTTCAAAGTTTGTAATTTTGAAAAACAAACTTTCTACCAATAAAACTTTAAAATCTGATGATTTTGGCCTAAATGAAGTATAATACTACTTAAATCTTGTACAATACACTTGGTTATACCTAGATCTACGGGTAGTATCGAACCCACATGGACAGAAACTTGACAAATAGTTGATTTCTTGAAAACGACAAACTCGAGAGAATAGATTCGAAATCGCTTCAACTAACTCGAGAGTATAGATTCCAAAACAGGTGAAATAATGACTATCACTGTTGACCTATTTATACCACCAACATTCGAGTGTGTTGCCCTTCTCGAGTTTACTGACAGATTCGAGTTCTGCCATACTCGAGTTTAGGTTAAACTTGAATTAACCCCTGAAACTTTGGAAATTTCGAAATTTTTTGAAATAAATTTAACTTTTTCAACCTTTTCACCTTATCGTGTAACGGAATAAACTATGCCAAATCTTTTACCCTAAGCACAAGATTTTCACGCAATGTTTATTTTATTCAACTATGAATGCACCCTTAGTAATTTTTGACCTTTTTCCTAAGTAAAATAAAATACAATTAAAATAAAATAAAATAAACATAAAACTAAAATAAAAATGAGTAAAAACAAAATTTTAAAGTTTTGACCAAAAATTTAACTTAGACTTAAACTACATTTATTAAAATTTACAACCTATGGTAAACACTTAACAAATTATTTTTTACGAACATAGTCAAAGAAAGGTTCAACCAAATAGCGGTGTCAGATACTCACTTTCAGTACTTAAACTTTCACACTTAGGAATTTTTGATTCCTTTGATTGTTTGGCGTGACATACCCGTTTAGCCGATTGTTGGTATTTACCCCTTTAAACATGCTACATTTCGGAATATCCCTTGGCCTTTTTATTTATCATGAAATTATCTTACGTGACACAGACATAGACATACTTTTATGATCAAGGCATACAGACAATGATTCTAACTTGTTGGTATTTGCAAACTTTCTTTAAAAGACACACATCGGACACATGTCTGTATTTACATACAACAAAGTGTCTTAGATTGATTAAGGTTTATTTTTAAAGCTAGCAAGACAGCGGTGACAGGTCTGTACCGACGTACAACAAAGCGACTTATCTTGCTAACCCGAATCAAAACAGAGGCAACAGGTCTGTACTTACGTACAACAGAGTTACGTGTTTTTGACTCTAAATTCTGTATGATTTTTCTATTCTTTCCACTAAAAGATGTATTTGATGTTGCTATGCATCCCCAGAAAGTTTGCATACCTCATTTATAATCAAAGTTTGTATGTCTTGTACATAAAGATTAAGACCGATTGGTCATACATCTAAGTTAGTGACACGTTTGACTTTTTCTTGAATATTTTATTAGCCTTGAGACTGCCTATATGTATTATGCCTACCAACACATAAAACTAAAATAAAGTATAACACTTAGAATTTTAGGTGTATTATGTGTGAAAGCCTAAACACTTAGAGTTTGTAACGACTGTGCTAATTTTCGTCACTTTGAACCTATGTTTCTAAGACTTAACTCTTTTTCTGATATTCTCTTTTTTTTGAATTTTTTTATGGTTTTATCTCTTTTTGTTTTTGTTTTTCATAAGAGATAGCAAGAAAATAATCTAGCCTACTAACTTACTAAAAATAGAAACTATCCTAAATTAGCAAACTTACTATAAAAAGAAAGAAAGACTACAGCTATAAACAAAAATAAAAAAATATACTAAGGTCAATTTACTCTGGGTTGCGCATTCCATTTAGTTGAATCAAATATTCAAACCGTGACTTATCAAAAGCTTTGGTAAATAAATCAGCATTATTATCATCAGTTGCCACTTTTACCAATTTGATTAAGTTCTTTTCAGCACAATCACGAATAAAATGATGCCTTATGTCTATGTGCTTTGTTTTACTGTGTTTAACTGGATTATTTGTTATAGCAATTGTAGATTGGTTATCTATCCTAGTAGGAGTTTGAGTGTAAGCCAAACCGTAATCCCGCAATTGTTGTTGTATCCATAGAACCTGTGAGCAGCAACTACCAGCAGCAACATACTCGGCCTCGCACGTTGACACGGCTACCGACGTCTGTTTCTTGCATTGCCAGGAAATCAGTCTCCCTCCTAGGAATTGACAACCTCCAGTTGTTGATTTGCGCGTCAAGCTGCATCCTCCGTAGTCAGAATTCGTGAACGCCTCAAACTCTAGATCTCCCTCCTCGTGATACCAAAGTCCAAGCTTCGGTTTCGACTTGAGGTATCGTAGAATCCGCTTCACAGCTTTCATGTGCATCTCTTTCGGATTAGCTTGAAACCTAGCACAAATACACACAGCGAACATGATGTAAGGTCTTGAAGAAGTTAAATACATAAGTGATCCAATCATGGCCCGATATAACGTCGGATCCACATCGGTATCACTTTCAGTACCCGGTCCGAGATTGTGATTCACTTGAATCGGTGTGCTGAAATGGGCTGTATGTTTCGTCCCTTCCATCCCGAAGCGTTCTAATATGTCGTAGACGTACTTCGTCTGATGGATAAACATTCCTTCCTTCTTCTGGTCAACTTGCAACCCCAAAAAGAAATTTAACTCTCCCATTGCACTCATCTCGAATTTCGACTTCATCACCTTCTCAAAATCTTTGCACATTTGCTCGTCTGATGATCCAAAGATGATATCATCGATGTACACTTGTACCAAGATGAAGTGTTCTCCCTTTCTGTTAACGAACAGCGTACTATCTATCCTACCCGTTTCAAACCCGTTCTCTAACAGATGGTTGGATAAAGTCTCGTACCACGCCCTTGGTGCTTGATGCAATCCATACAGAGCCTTATCTAATCGATATACTCTGTCTGGATATTTCGGATCTGTAAATCCGGGCGGCTGTTCTACGTACACCAGTTCCTTCACTTTCTCATAGAGGAAAGCACTCTTAACATCTAGTTGATATACCTTAAAGCCCTTGAAGGAAGCAAAAGCCATAAACAGGCTAATGGCTTCTAGCCTTGCTACTGGCGCAAACACGTCATTGTAATCGATTCCCTCCTCTTGGTTGAAACCCTTTACAACTAACCTAGCCTTGTTGCGAGTGACTATACCCCGATCGTCTCTTTTGCACTTAAAAACCCATTTGGTTCCTATTGCAATTTCCCCTCGAGGTAATGGAACTAACTCCCACACTTCTAGTTTCCTAAACTGAGAGAGTTCTTCCTGCATCGCTTCAACCCAGGAGTTATCCTTTAGTGCCATTTGCACATTTTTAGGCTCTACTTGCGAGATGAAACAAGAATAGAGGCAGGTATGATAGGCCTCAGAGTCATTTATCATCGATAACAACACAGCGTGGTTATTTAAACTACTCCTAGTCCTCACACCCTCATTAGGATTTCCTATGATGCTTTCTATAGGATGGTTCTTGTTGATCCTAGATGTCTCTATCTCGTCAACTCTCAGATTATCTCCTAAGTTAGATCCTATTTCACCTAATGGGGGAACATCCTCAGATTCCACATTTTCCTCCTCGTGGACAATTTCCTCAGAGTTGGAATTTGTTGTCTGAGTCTAATTCTCAGTTGAAGGTGCTTCTGGGTCAGTGACTTCTGGAGATCCATCTTCAGTCAAAGTAGGCTCGGATGTGGATTGAAATGTAGTCCTCGGAAAGGTATGACCTTCGCCATTCAGATTCAACGTCGCCATGTCCTTTTCGATCGTACCTGCATTTTCATCCAAAGGAATGTTAAATGACTCAAACAATTTATCATAGTCAAATATCCATTCCGGACCTGTTTGGGGTTCATGTGTATAACTTGTGACTTCAATGTTATACACAATCTCTACTGTACCATTTGTTTTGTTAAAAACCCGTTTGTTTGGTGAGTTCGGCACATAACCTAGGAAGTATCCTTCGTCAGCCTTTTCACCAAACTTAGGTTGATGTTTTGTTCGCAATAAAGTACATGGTACCCTAAACGGTTCGAAGCCAGTTAAATTAGGTGGCTGTTTATTCAAAAATTCATAACAGGTTTTGTTCAAAGATTTGACAGTTAGGACCCGGTTTAAAATGTGACATGCGGTATTCACTGCCTCCCCCCAAAACATGGTAGGAAGCTTTGAAACCGAAAGCATAGTCCTAGCTGCCTCAATCAATGTCCTGTTCTTTCGTTCGGCCACCCCATTTTGTTGAGGCTCATACGGTGCACTAAATTGATGCACTATGCCCTTTGAGAGGCAATATACACCAATTACAGTGTTTTAAACTCAGTTCCATTATCACTATGATGCCTTTTAACCCGTGTTCCATAGGAATTCTCCACTTGGTCTAAGAACCCGATGAGCTTGGAAGCCATCTCGTCCTTTGTACCTAGAAAGAAAACCCTAGAAAATCGTGAGTAATCGTCAGTGATAACTAAACAATACCAACTACCACCTATACTCCTTTTGTTGATTGGTCCGAAGAGGTCCATATGCAGCAAATCGAATGTGGTAGTGATTGAGTTCTGAGTCTTGGACTTGTGTGCCTTCTTATGTTGTTTGCCCTTCTTGCATGGTAGACACTTGTCCTCGAACTGAAAACTCTTCATAGGCACACCTTGCACCAACCCATTTTTCGTTATATAGTTCATTTTTCTTAGGTGCAAGTGTGCCATGCGTCTGTGCCACAAAACTGATTCAGTCTCCGAAGCTTTGGATAACAAACAGATTGGCCCCATCGAAGTTTCCGGCTTGTTCATATCTAGCATGTACAAGTCATTCTTCCTTGGTGCCCACATCAATATCCACTCTTTAGGAATCTTGAACCCCGGCTTTAGCACTAACGCTTCAGTGTCAGTGAACAGCACTGAATTCTTCTTGTCACAGATTTGAGATACACTAATGAGATTGTGAACCAGTTTATCAACGTGATAAAATTGATCCAACTTGATCGTCCCATTAGTGACCACTCCAGTACCCGTGATGTTTCCTCCTTTATTTCCCGCGAATGATACAAATCCCCGATTCCCACCCTTGAAGTCTGTAAGGAGACTTCTTTCCCCCGTCATGTGCCTGGAGCATCCACTGTCGATGAACCATTTGTTGTTTGGACCTGTGTTTATCTCCTGCACATGAAAGAAAATAGGTTAGTTATCACGGGGAACCCAAGCCATAACTGACTTGGTTATACCATTCTCGTCCACATACTTAAACTCTTTCAAATACGCATCTCGCCTTTCAGGTGACTTGGGTCGTTGAACAGGAGTTTGTTTTGGTGCCGAGTGATGTAAATTCACTCTTTGCCTTTGAGTAGGCATTTGTTGTGGATCTCTTGAATAATTCCGATTATATTGCATTTCAGATTGAGATCCCTGAGCTCTAACCGGTGTGTGATGTCTAACAGGAGTATGTGACCTAACTGGAGTGTATGCTCTGCTAGGTGTTGTGCTCCTATATTGTTGTTGAGGACCAGACCTAGATTGATTAACGACTCGATTCGGTGAATTAGTCCTAACCACTTCTTTTGGTCCACCTTTTACCGGTATTTGTTTCACAACTTGTTTTGGTGCAGCCTGCACAGTTTTCTCGGTACTTTGAGAACTAGTGGTGCTCGCCACACTTGTTGAAGGCTTAGTTTGTGTTGGCTTCCCTGTCATAGGTGTAACGTCAGTTTTCCTAGCGGACAGTTAGAAGCAACATGCCCCTTTTCATGACATCTAAAGCAAGACATCTTATCAATGGACTTCTTGTGTGTGCCCTTAGTCTTAGGTGTCTCACTACTGTCAGGGTCTTTTTGGGCATCTATTGTGACTGGTTCATCGTCCTGATCATTAAAATCAATTTTATGTTTTCCTACAGGTGTTTCACTAGAGGAGGACACAAACTTGACTTTTTTAATCTTGACAGTTGTATCAGTCACCTTAGGTGTATTTTCTTTTACAGACTCAGACACAGGTGCAGGTATGTCCTCTAAGTCTACTGATTTCTCAGTTTTCTCCTGAGGTTGAGGCACGTAGTTGGCATTAAAAGGTGGAGGAATCTCATGAAATCCTAGACCTACAGGCTTTTTAGATTGGCGTTGAGCATCTAAAACTTCCCCTAGGTTCAGACTTGAGTACCTAAACTTTTCTAGCTTACTATTAGCCTCTGCTACCTTCACCTTTATTTCAGCTAGCTCTACTTCTTTGGTCTTAAGATCTTTGGTCAAAGCCTCTACATGCTCATACACCAGTTCTAATCTAACACACTACTCACTCAGCTTGTCTTTTAGAACTACGACATCTTGTGCATCAGCTTTAAGCTTATCCCTAAGATCTTGCTTAATGTCAGTCAGGCTAGCATTATTTGACTTTAATGACTCATTTTGAGCAGATATATTTTTATGTGATTCTAATACTAGATTCAATCTGTCGTTTGAAGTAATTCATGGAAAAGAGAGTAATTCAGACTTACCTTTGTGTGATCTGATTCGATGTTGGCCATTTGAGCGGCAAACTCCAGAACTGTCCGATCATTCGACTTCTCCACCCACATCGGACTGCTTTCGTGTTGAATGTTGTCCCTTGTGTTCTGCTCTTCTCCTTCACATCCACTCTCAGTGACTTCAGCCATAAAGGCTCTAGCATTAGACTCCGGATGTGAACTCCAGTCGTAGGTACCGTTCAGCTGTCTGTCTGATGTGACGTTTGATAACAGACCAGCTATGTTTGCTTGACTGGATGATGAACTCGAAAGATATCTCTGTTGAGATTGGTTCTGATACTGTCCTTGACTCTGATTCTGCCCTTGGTAATGATCTACCTTTGATCTCTGACACTCCCTGGCGAAGTGTCCCAAGCCTTGACAGTTATAGCATTTGACCTTTGACTTATCAAAGTCAATCCCCTTATTATTCATATTCAGATTCCTTCCAGTGCGCTTGATGAATCGCTTAACCCGTTGGGTTACCATGGCCAGTTGCCATTTAAGATCCATCTCCTCAAGGTCGTCAGGGTCTACCTGATCATAATCTTCATCCCAGAGAGCAGGATCGTTTATTTTCCCTTGAACGCAGTTTCCATATGCGGCCACAAATGACGCAAGCAAGTTCAAATGTTCTTCGGCCGATTTAGCGCTCATGGGCATCTTAGAGTAGCCCTGAGATGTTGATGCAGGTGTTGCCTGATGTTGCTGTTCTTCCGGTCTCCCAAACCCTAAGAACGCTCTATTCTGTGCGTCGTCAGTCTCTACTGGTGACGACGTTTCTCCGGTGAAGAACGCTGTAGCAGTCTTCATATCAGATGCCGCTGAAGGTTTTGATTTTCCAAAATACATGGCTGGACTTGTTTATAATCCGTTTCGGCCTTCAGTAGCTCGAAATGATAAGCCCTCAGCGTTCCCACTACATCTTCCAACGATTGAGTATAATACTTATCCTCATCAAGCTTAATCATAGCCACGTACATCGCCCATTTGGCTGGTAAGGCATCAAGAAGCTTGTTGTTCTTTTCTGTATCGCTATACTCAATGCAATGACTCTCAAGCTCTGTCAGCAGATGATAAAAGCGGGTGATGGTGTCGTCCAGCTTTTCATCCTTCAAAGCCTTGAAAATCGCAAATTGCTGTTTCAACAACTCCATTCGCTTCCTCCGAACCCTCGGATTACCCTCACACCTCTTTTCTAGCGTCTCCCAAAGCTCCTTAGATGTCTTTTGATTGCGGAATGTGTGTAGTATGTCCTGAGGTAACGCCATTCGTATTGTAGCGAATGCCCGGTTCTCAGCCTCAAACAGCGTTTTGTCATCATCCTTCATCTTCAAATACGTGACAACCTTCTGTCTTCCCTCTATTTCAGCAGTTGGTGGAATGTATCCCTCGTCAATACATATCCACATTCGCATGTCGTTGAAACGCACAAAATCGGCAAACCGATCTTTCCACCAATAATAGTCCTCCAGTTTCATCAGTTTAGGTGGAGTATTAGCTTTCCCGACCTCATGATCCATTTCTAGAAACCTTTGTAAATTTGTCATTGTTTCAAAAGTAATTGAATTTTAACTTAATAAATTTAATTCGAAATTAATTTAAGTTAATTCTTTCGAATTTAGGTAAATTCGAATATAATTAAGTTTAAACCTATTTGGGATTAAAATCGATTTAAGTTCTGAAATTCAATTAAATTCGAAATAGGTGACAGATTCGAAAGTCTCCAAACTCGAAGGTCAAGACAAACTCGAATACCCGGCAAATTCGAATCAACCTGTTCGACTATAGTCCAAAGTCGAAGCAAACTCGAATCAAATAAACTCGAAATCTCTCTTAAGCAAACTCGAAAGGAGCGGATTTTTGGTTAGACTCGAGACTAAGAAAAACCCTAATGACTCCTAACAGATTCGAGCGCCGCAAACTCGAAAAACGGCTAATACCTCGTTTTTTTTAACGTTTTGCAGATTAAATCAATATTTTTACAACGAAAAATATTGATTTCGATCAAAAACGTGAAAAACACGAAGTATTTCCTGGATCCCAATTTGCTAAGCTCGAAAAACACGAAAAAACACGAAAACTTGAGAGATTAACCGTCCAAAAGCGTCAAGAAACCTAGGATGTATCTATATGAACACGA
The DNA here is from genome assembly GCA_020465985.1 of Centrapalus pauciflorus. Lineage (NCBI taxonomy): Eukaryota > Viridiplantae > Streptophyta > Magnoliopsida > Asterales > Asteraceae > Centrapalus > Centrapalus pauciflorus. Next base: position 169,321 of record JAANYP010009175.1, on the reverse strand, counting down.
AGAACACTAAGAACACCCCGTAGGCTCTGATACCACTTGTAAGGTCAACACACTACGGATCTCTCTAGACGCGAGGCCGTCAACGAGTGCGGAATCCTCGTTAATGGGTTGACGGAAACAACTCTCACACGGAACACGGAGACCATCAACGAGCTGTACGGACGAACACGAACGCACCTACTAGAAGATTCTCTCCGAAAGAACACTCACAAAGCTGATAAACTCGAGATCGCCTTTTGCTAATCAGTCACACGAAATCTGCAAAAGTCTGCTAATGATTCGAGTTAATCCCTAATTATAGAGGCTCATTTGAGTTTGCCATAGGCCAAACTCGAATCAGGCCCAAGGCCCATTCGAGTTTGTCCCCTGGACACTCTCGAATCTGCCTTAAGGATTATATTCGAATCTGCCATAGATTCGAATCTAATTACAAGTAAATTCGAATTTAATCTAAATTCGACTTTCACATATTTAACCTATATTTGAAACTTATGTTTTTAACTTATGTTTGATTTTATCTTTGATCTTTATGTTTGAACTTCTTGTAATACGTTACATCAAGTTCAAACATACAATAAATAATTATCAAACATATATGAACATATATATCAAACACTTGTTAAATCCCAATCCTTTGAATATTACTTGAACCAAAATGCTAGATCACTTAGACTGCTATCGTCACACAGGGTGTACCAACACTAAGTCTTATAGGGTTTGCAGAGGGTATGGATGCAGTAAGAAAGAAGAAGAAGATGAAACAGTGAATGGGTATTTATAGGATTTGAATGTGAGAGAGTAGGAGAGAGAAAGGTTTTGGGCGGTTGATTTGAAATGTTACTAACGGAAAACGAAACGGTTTAACACGTCAGCACATTTGTCAGACCACTTGACCTTTTTCTCCACTAATACACGTAACACACATTATCCGCAGGTAATTAAGATAAATAAATACATAATTTAACTAACTTAAATGTGAAGTAATGTTAATTATAAGCTGCTGTTCAAAGCTGTTGTTCAAACCTGTGATGAAAACGTTTCATCAAACACTGATCATTTTGTAATCTGTCTATGAAACCTGTGCAGCTCTGAACAAATTTACAAGGCTTTGCCTTGTATGACAGAATATAGAGTGAGCAGGTTTTAGATTTGAACAACAGAACATGTTTGAGAGAAAAACTTGTTTTTCCAAACCTGTTACTTGTCAAACCTGTTCAAATTTTAAGAAACTGGCTAAGTACAGAAAGGATGAAACCTGTTCTGTCAAAACTGTTTTGTAAAAACTTATCAGATTGGAACAAGTAGTTTTAGAACATCAAGGACACGTAGTCACTTTTATTTAACATTCCCAGCTTGCACACAAGGGAATTAAACCTATTTTCTTCAAGAGGTTTGGTGAAAATATTTACAAGCAGTTTTTCTGTGGGAACAAAAGTTACCTCCACATTACCTTTTTGGATGTGATCTTTTATGAAGTGATATTTGACCTCAATATGCTTTGTTCTAGAGTGGAAGACTGGATTGTTTGAGACGGCTATGGGACTTGTATTATCACACATAATAAGAATTTTCCTATACACAAGGCCATAATCTTCAAACTGATGTTGCATCCACAGACCCTGCCCACAGCAGCTTCCAGCAGCAATATATTATGGTTCAGCAGTATAAGTAGAAACAGAATTCTGTTTCTTGCTGCACCAACTGATCAACTTTCCACCAAGGAGTTGACATCCACCTGTTGTGCTCTTCTATCTAGCCTGCTACTTGAAAATCAGAATCTGAATATCCAATTAAGTCAACGCTGGAGTCTTTGGGATACCAAAGACCCAAACCTGGTGTACTCATTAGGTAGCTGAAGATTCTTTTTACAGCAGCTAGATGTGATTCTTTTGGATCAGCTTGAAACCTAACACATAGATAGGTGGCAAACATTATATCTGGTCTCCTAGAAGTTATATATAGCAAGCTCCCAATCATACCTCTGTAAGCTGTTATGGAAACAACTTTGTCAACATCCAATTTTACATTGGTTTCTATTGGGGTTTTGATGGGAGAACGTTGATCAAATTTAAACATTTTCAGAAGATCTAATGTATACATTCTTTGATTTATGAAAATTGCATTTGAGGTTTGTTTAACTTGTAATCCTAAAAAGAAAGTAAGTTCACCCATCATACTCATTTCATACTTAGATTTCATGAGTAGTGAAAAGTTCTTGCATAACTGCTCATTAGTAGAACAAAATACTATGTCATCCACATAAATTTGAACAAGCATAATATCAGTTTTCACTTTCTTTATGAACAATGTAGTATCCACTTTACCTCTGGAATATCCATTGCTCATAAGGAAATCAGTAAGAGTACCATACCAGGCTCTTTGGGCTTGTTTTAGACCATAGAGTGCTTTGTCCAACTTATAAACAAAGCCTGGATGATTTTCCTTTTCAAAACCTGGTGGCTGCATAACATACACCTCTTCTTGCAACTTACCATTAAAAAATGCACTCTTAACATCCATTTGAAATACCTTCATGCTCTTGTGAGCAGCATAAGCTAGAAACAAATGAATTGCTTCTAGCCTGGCCACTGGAGCAAATGTTTCATCATAATCTATGCCTTATTCTTTCATATACCCTTGAGCAACTAGTCTTGCCTTGTATCTTATGACATGACCTTACTCATCCATCTTATTTCTGAAAACCCTGGTACCAATTATTGTTTTACCTTTAGGCACAGGGACCATCTGCCATACTTTGTTTCTTTCAAACTGATTGAGCTCCTCTTGCATGGCAGTGATCCAATTGGCATCTTTAAGTGCATCATCGACTTTATTTGACTTCATTAAGGACACAAAACTAGAAAACAAACAAATGTTTCCTAGACAGTCCCACCATGTTTGCACACCTTTGTGATGTTACCAATTATTTGATCATTTGGGTGACACCTGATCCACTTAGGATCATGTTTCAATGAAGATTCCTGTGCATCAGTTTCATTCTCACCATGTCTTGCTGAACAGCTCTCAAGATTTTTAGACACACTGACATCTTGAGCTTGTTCATTGGTTGAGGATCAACCATTGTTATTGAACACATCAGAAGAGTATTCAGGAAAATCAACATTGATTGGTTCTGGACATGGTACATCAACTATATCAGTGCACTTATTCACATATGGTGTACCCATATAGTCATCATCATGTCCATTGTGGTTTACAGGTTCCTCTGGGTGATGTGGAAGCTTTTGAGTCATTGTCTTCAGCTTATGGATACATAAGATCATCAAAGCTGAAATCTCCTGAAACTGATTCATGAATAGCTTTGTTTGAAGGATTTGTAGACTCTTCAAAGGTGACATTGATGAATTCATATATCACCTTTCTTTTGGAGTTGTATATTCTGTAGGCTTTGGAAATTGCTGACTATCCAACAAACACTCCTTCATCAGCTTTGAGTTCAAATTTGGCCAGCTGATCCCTTTGATTCAAGATGAAGCAAGGGCATCCAAACACATGGAAATAGCTTATACATGGCTTTCTCCCTTTGAGTAACTCATAAACAAGTCTTATTGAACCTTTTTACCACTAAGGATCTGTTTTGAGTGAAGCAGACCGTATTAACAGCTTCAGCCAATATGACGAGGGCAAACTTGATGCACACAACATAGTTCTTGCAGCTTCTATGAGGATTCTGTTCCTCCTTTCAGCTACTCCATTGTGTTGAAGAGTTCTCACAGCTGAAAAGTTTTGAGATATTCCTCTTTCTTCACAGAAGTCCTTAAGAGTACTGTTTCTAAATTCAGTACCATGATCACTTCTAAGCTGCTTGACATGAGCAGAGTTCAGAACTTCCATCTTTTTGATAAACCCAACAATTTCTCTCGCAGCCTCTCCTTTGGTCTTTAAGAATATCACCCATGTAAACCTGAAGAACTCATCAACCATTACTAAGGTGTATCTTCTACCTCCTAGACTTGAGACATTTACAGGTCCGAACAAGTCCATGTGGATTAAGAAGAGAGGTGTATCAATAGAAAAATTATGCTTGGATTTCAATGATGTTTTTCTCTGCTTACCTTTCTCCCAAGTTGTGCAGAGTTTATCCTTAACAAAAGTTATGGAAGGCAAACCTATTACTAACTCTTTATTACAGAGTTTGTTGATATTCTTGAAGTTCAGGTGTGATAGCCTTTTGTGCCATAACCAGTTAAGGTCTGTATTGCTTCTTGAGACAAAACAGGTTTTAGTTGTTTGGTCAGCAGATTTCATGTCTACAACATAAACTCCTTTCTTTCTTTGTGGACACAACACAAATTTTCCTTGGAAATCCAATATGTACCCTAGGTGCTCATCAAAGTTAACCTAGTAGCCAGCATCACATAGTTGACTTATGCTTACAAGGTTATGTTTCAGCCTAGGCACATAGGCTACTCTATTGAATGTTGCGGCACCTGCATGAAGGGTTCCATACCCTTCTTTGGATTTCAGGACATTGTCACCAAATGTGACTTTTGGGCCTTTTTCAAGCTTGAGATCATTAAGCAAATCTTTGCACCCTGTCATGTGGCCAGAACAGCCACTGTACAAGTACCAAACCTGGCTTGGTTGTTTAACCTACAGAGTGACATAAGGAAATATTAGTTCTTAGGGGAACACATCATAAGGATGAGTTCTCCTTCTTCATCAACATTCGTTGATGGACAACTTAGATCTACACTGATATTTCCAATTTGGATTAAATTTGCTGAGTTACTATCCTCAATGACAATGTTACTACCAACACTGCTGGATTTTGCAATGTTGGAACTGACAGTGTCAACAGACCTTATGTCCTCAGTTTCAGGACAATCCTTGGCCATTTGAGTCTTCTTTCCACACTTATAATATTTTCTCTTTTTGGATTTCTTGATAGAAGAACTCCCCGAAACACATTCTGGTTTGTCTCTGTTGGACTTCTCAACAGGTTTTGCAAATTTATCAATTGTTTTAGAAGAGTCAACAGATTTTGTGGAAGGTTTAACAGCAACAGCTTTGCGTGTTTCCTGGTTTTAGGATGACAGAAATCAAATACTAGTAATTTAACTGTTTTCTGTCCCTCAGGTTTGAAAAACTTATTTTCAACCCTTTCAGGTTGTGCAATGGCTTTGCCTTTGCCTTTACTGAGTTGTGATGATTTTTTCCTACTTGAGGTGGCTTGATCATCACTTTTGGTTTTAACAAAAGGTTTTCTTTCATTTATAACTAATTTTCCATTATGATTTGAAAGCTTATTTGAAATCATAGCAGATTTACTTCCAACATGAGACTTACCCTTGTTGGATTCATACTGTTTTCCTTTTGAAAAATTCTTCTCAAAGTGTTCAGCATTGAAATAGAGGAACAGGTTTCTTACTATCAGCTTTGACATTAATGTTGGGAATAAATAATAGAGATGAAACAATTATATTGTATATAATTGTAAATACTCAATAGATTAGGGGTTATATGTGTAAATACACAATACTTGTGTATTATGTATAAATAGAAATGTATGCTACGCATGCTGCTATGAATCTAAGATTACACACACACATACGGATCTAAGTAGAGAGAAAAGAAGGATTGCTTTACAAGAAAGCCAAAACCTCCAATGTAATAATTTCTCTCTTAATCATTCAATAGATTGTGTTTGATTGAGATAAATTTGTTTTGTATAGGGGGAGAGATATAAGTTTGAGGGGGAGAAAGTCAATTTGTAATATTTTGAAATTGTAATTGTTGTTGTATTTCTACTACTGTAAACTTCAATGAATTAATGTCTCTGAAGATTTTGCATGATTTTCATAATTCTTATGATCATCATGAGGGGGAGAAAAGCTAAAGTTCAGAGACAGCAGTTGAGTAGATTGAAGTCAACTGAAGACAATTGCTACATCATATCAAAAGAATTGATCAAGGGAGAGAATTAAAAAGCTATTCATGATTCAAGGGGGAGTGTACTCACAAGAAAATACAAGAAAAGAGAAGATCAGAAAAGAAGAGATGTGAAGATCAGAGAGAGACAAATAAAGAAAAGAAGAAGATTCAGAGATCAGAGAAAAGAAGAATATTCACGAAAAAGTCCTTGAAATGAACTTTCATCAGAAAATTGATTTCATCTCTTAGGGGGAGATTGTTATGGACAATATTTGTAGAGTTGAAATGAATTTTACTTTTAAGAATTGTGTTCATCTCTAAGGGGGAGAATGTTGGGAATAAATAATAGAGATGAAACAATTATATTGTATATGTTTGTAAATACTAAATAGATTAGGGGTTATATGTGTAAATACACAATACTTGTGTATTGTGTATAAATAGAAGTGTATAGTTCTGTTAGTAGATACAGCTAAGAGGATTGAAGAATACACATACACGGATCTGATTGAGAGAGAAAAAGTGTTGTGCAAGTCACCAAGAACATCAATGTAATATTCTCTCATCTCTATCTAAGCATTCGATTTTATGTGATTGTGATAATTGTTCATACGAATTGTTTAATGTTGATATGAATTGCGTGAAATATGAATTCACAATTAGAACCAGTCTGATTGACAGGATCAGTGGCCAAAGTTGTAGTTTTAACTTGTTTTCCATTCTTTTGTTTATGTGAACTGGCTAAGCACTTAGCAGGCTGGTTTGATGGAGAACTCATTCCATCACCAGTCTTTGCAACGTTTTCACATAAACTGTCAGTGTTTTGAGGCCTGACAAACCTGCTTGTTGAAATTAGCTTTCTGTTTACATTTTGAATGAATGTATTTGGAAGCTCACCACGAGAGGACAGATTTGTTTACAGATTCTTGATTTCAACAATTGAAGCAGCTGTATCAAGGTCTCCTCCAAGATAGGCTTGTATTTGAGTAGGAATTTTCCCATTGATACATTGAGTGACTCTTTTAGCTGAATGACACCAAGAGTCAACAATCTTTTGAAGCTTTGAATGCTTTGAGTCTGTGTCTCTCTTTTCTTCCAATAAAATTGTATTGATGTGTTTTATTTCGTCAAGTTCAGTTGTAAACTTATGAAAGCTGTCAAGTTCATTAGATTTTTTTTCAAGTCAGTTTTTAGCTTTATGATCTCAGACTTCAAAGCATCATGCTTCTCAATTGCAGCTTTTGAATCCACAAGTTAGTAATCAAACATTTTATCTTTTTCCTCTAAACTGTAATCTCTAAAGTTTTGTACCTTATACATTATTGTAGGATTCAAGCTTTCCAAGGAGCTGAGAGCTTCAACTTCTGCAAGATCTTGTTTGAAATTACTTGTTGAAGAAACATTAGTGTTGACCATCAGACAGTTGTTGTCTTCCTCATCAAATGATTAGTCAGAGTCTTCCCAATCACAATTTTCAGCCATTAGTCCCTTCTGCTTGTTAAAAGCCACAGAGTCTTCTAACTTTTTCAGCTTTGCCATGGCCATAAGGTACTTAACCCTTTAGCCATCGTCTTTGTTTGTCTTGTATGGTTTAGAGGAAGAACCAACAGCTTTAGACACACAGTCAGCAACTATATGGCCAGTTTTGCCACATTTAAAGCACTCAGCCTTGGATTTGTCAAATGCCTTCTTTTCGATGGCACCTGATTTCCTTTGTAGCATCTTACTTCCAAACCTTTTTCTTATTGAACTTTCTGACAAGCATAACAATCATTTGCTCATCATCAAGTTCAGTAAGATCTTCACCGTCCTCTTCTTTTTCTGATATCACCTCTATTTCGTCATTAGTCTGTTGATCAGGTTGTGTGAACACATTACACACCTGATTAACAGGTTGTCTCACACTGGCCACAAAGGCTGCACCTCTCTTAGACATTTCCTAGGAATTTCTCTTTTGTTGCCTTGATTGTTCATCATTCATCAAGGATCCATAGAGATTGACAAGATCCATGCCTTTGATGGTACCTGAGTTTCTGAGGATAGTAGAGAAGTAATTCCATTCCTCAGGCAATATGTCCAAAATTTGTTCACCAGAGTTAAACTATCTTTAGTGATCCCAACAACGTTGAGGTCATTAATTAAGGCAATAAACCTGGTGTAGGTTTCAGTGAGAGTCTCCTTAGGATTTGCAAAGAATAGTTCATATTGTCTAACAATATTATTGATCCTGTTATCCGATGTGATAGTGGGACCATCATAGACGGTACACAAAGTTTCCAACATTTCTTTGGTAGTGTTCATCTTCTCAACCTGTTTGAACACATCATCAGGTAGAGAGATGACAAGGTTGTTCCTGGCTTTTGTATCAAGGGCAACCAATCGTTTGTCTTCATTAGACCATTGGACTTTTGCTTTCTCAATTGTCTTGACTTCGAGAACAACTCCTTCAGCAGCAAGAGTTATAGTAGTGACAGACGTTGACACGTAGGGACCTTCCATCACTATCTCTGGTAGTTGCACATTTAGGTTCTCTTAATATAGCATCTTTCTGCACTTCCAACCAGAGAAGTTCTGATGATTGAACTTTGGGGGTTTGGCCATTGACCCATTGTCATAGTAAGAGGAGGAGTTGGCAGCACTGTTGTCCATGGAGGGAAATAGGGAGTTATGAGAGTTCTAGAGTTAACACACACTCTAAACTGCTCTGATACCAGTTGTAGGTCCCAATAGGTACCCAAGTTGTTGTAGTAAGCTGTAGACGGGGAGGGGTGAATACAGCTTATTAAAAACGTCAACACACTTTCTCAAAGTTTGTATGTATATATTTATAGGTGTTAATTACAAACAGGTTTGAACTGTGGAATAGTACAAACAGAGATGATAGAAATAACATATGATCAACTAATCTAGGACTGACTCAGACTAGATACAATGAATTCACTCACTAAGATGCTCACACTATTTTACAAGACACAGATGAACAGCTTTGAATAGGAACAACTTGGACACATTATAACTATTCTTTTCTATGTTGAACCGCAGACTTGCATGCATGCATGAAAACACAATTTTTTTTGCACATTCTGATCTAGTGGATATCTCTCTCTTGGTTATCTCTCATTCCTTAGAAGCTTCCTTTTATACTCATTCAGAGAATCCTAGTAAAACTTCCTCATTGGATGCAGAGATAGTGGAGTGCCTTTACAAAAAGACAAGATTGCTTTTCTGCACATTCTGACAAAACAGAATTTGTCCCTTTATAGCAGAATCTTTGTCTTTTTCCTTTTTGTCTCCGTTGCATGTTGCTTTACCTTAAAGAGGAATGTCAACTTTAAATCTTTCTTCTTCATGCAAAGCCATTTTGATATAAGAAATGGTCTGTTACCCATTTCAATATCCTCTTTGTCTTCATGTATCAGAACAGCTTAGGCAGTGAAAGCAGCTTCTGATTTTCCACTTTGACTTAGACTTGTGAACTGATCTTTACGTCCAAGACTATACATGATGACATGAAAACAAATTCCAAGAAGTGTATATCCTGATCACAAAGAATAGGTTCTGTTCACAAAGAATAGAACACTTAACTTGGGTCAAAGTTGTTCAATCGATATGAACAGCGTAGACAGTTTATGCCAAACCCGTCCAACAGTTTAGGAAAGCTTAGGCAATCTGTCAGGTTACAACGAATGTAACAGTGTGAATAGTTTAGGCTTGTATTGCAAATCACTTATCAGGTTTCAATAAGACATTAAAAATCCTTAAATTCTACACTTAAGTGTATCAAACATGTTTGATTAATAATCTCCCCCTATGATATAGAACAGCTTCGATTGTGGCCTTTTTGAGCCTAAAATCAACCGGTTCGAACAACTAGAAGTATGGCGGTTAGTTCCTAAACCAAAAAGTAGAGCCATAGTCGGGACCAAGTGGATCTTTAAGAATAAACGAGACGAAAACGACATTGTGGTAAGAAACAAAGCGAGACTAGTCGCCAAAGGCTACCGACAGCAAGAAGGCATTGATTATGACGAGACCTTTGCTCTAGTTGCACGGATTGAAGCTATCAGAATCTTCTTGGCGTATACGGCACACAAAGACTTCAAGGTGTACCAAATGGACGTCAAGACAGCCTTCTTAAACGGTGAACTTAACAAAGAGGTGTATGTTGAACAACCACAAGGCTTTATTCATGCACATAAACCTGACCATGTTTATGTGCTAGATAAAGCCCTCTATGGTTTAAAACAAGCACCTCGCGCATGGTATGACAGTCTTTCTAATTTTCTTATGTCTGCCGGTTTAGTAAAGGTGTGGTGGGCACAACTATGTTCACGAAAAAGGAAGGCCCTCACATAACGTTGGTCCAAATTTATGTAGATCACATTATATTTGGATCTACTGACCATAGGTTTTGTAAGGATTTTTCATCCCTAATGGAGTCCAGGTTTGAGATGAGTATGATGGGGGAAATGAATTTTTCCTCGGATTACAAGTCAAACAACTTAAAGATGGGATTTTTGTGAACCAGTTGAAATATACTCTTGACATGCTCAAGAAGTATAAGTTAGACTCTTGCACGGCTATCGCAACTCCCATGGCTTCAAACTGTAAATTAGACACTGATCTTGCCGGGAAAAGTGTCGATAACACAACTTACAGAGGGATGATTTGTTCCTTACTCTATCTTACAGCAAGTAGACTGGATGTAATGTTCTCTATATGTATTTGTGCTCGTTTTCCAGCCGACCCAAAAGAATCACACCTCATTGCGGTAAAACGTATATTTTGTTATCTTAAGGGTATACATGATCTTGGTCTATGGTATCCAAAGGGAACCATTTTCAATCATACCGCTTTTTCAGATGCTGATTTTGCAGGTTGCAGAGTAGATAGGAAAAGCACCTCAGGCGCGATTTAGTTTTTGGGCGACAGACCGGTGAGTTAGTCTTCCAATAAGCAGAATTGTGTCTCCACATCCACAGCCGAGGCTGAGTATGTAGGAGCTGCAAGCTGTTGCTCTCAAGTGCTGTGGATGAGAACACAATTACACGATTATGGATTCTCTCTCACCAACATCCCAATATACTGTAATTCCGGAAGTGCAATTGCCATATCTTGCAATCCCATGCAGCACTCAAGAACAAAACACATAGACATCAGGTATCATTTCATTAAAGATCATGTAGAAAAATGGACAATTGAATTATATTTTGTAGGCACAAAATTTGAACTTGCTGATATTTTTACTAAGGCTTTAGACGAACCTCGTTATCAGTTCTTAGTATCACAAATTGGCATGTTGAATCTTATTTCTATTTAAATTCCTGATTTAATCTAAATAATTCTATTTCAAACAAATAATTGTTTGGAATTCCTTTATTTAGAAAATATTTGACTTTTAAATTTATAGGTCGTGTCACAAAATAATGTTCAGTGTTTCTTTATCTATGTATATCTTTAATGTTAATGATCCTGACAGTTGACATGTGAATAGTTCAAAGTTGAGTGGGACGCTAAATAAATCTAGGTTTGTTTGAATTTCAAAAGGTACAAGGGTCTTAGGGTTCAATCTAAAATGTTAATTGTTTATTTGAGAGGAAGTAAATTAGGATATGTAGTTTACTTTATTTTATTCTTAAGTTACCTTATTTTTTTAAGTAACGTACTCTGAAAAACACAAAAAGATTTTATTCTTGGTTTTAAGTTTTGTTACTTATTTTTATTTGCCAAATATTTTGAAAACTTCAAAAAAGATTTTTTATAGGTCTTTGTTTATTTTTTTTACCTAGTTAAATCTTACTTAGTAAAATTTAATGAAAAATTAAAAAGATTAAACGGAGTTTTTTTTGTTTGTATAGTTTATTCTCAGTTAAATGTGTCTTAGCATTTTAATAGAAAAATTCAAAATGATTTTTGTTGGGCCAATTCTTATTTAGCCAAATTTATTTTAGTCCACTTAAGTTTTGGGCCAATAATTGTGTTTATGTGGTTGGCCCACCGGTTGGAGATAAAACGCGCGGGTCTGATAACCCGACCTGACCCACCCGCCTATTTGCTTTCCCCTTACGCTTTCTCACTCTTCTTCTCGGACGACGCCAACCGCCATTGTCAACATCTTTCAAGCTCCCAAGTTCATTTTGCGACCGTTTTTCACCAATCTTTTTGCATTTTCCTTCTCATCTACAATCAGGACTCATGGATCGCCATATCACCGTAACCATTCCCCATCCTCCCATACCTAATCAAAACCAACAATTTCCAGAAGAAACCCTTTTTCACTCAGATCAATTCACAAAATTTGCTCCTCATAATTGGCAATTGGACCTCTCAATTCTCCTCTCCGAAGCCAAGGATATCACTTTTGATATCCTCAAAGGCCACCCAATCTTCTACTCCCTTACCACAGCCATCTCGGTACCAATAATCTACCTCCAACAATTCTGGTACCATCTGAGGTTCATCAATGAGGCAGTCCCTCATTTCACCACAAAAGTAGACTCGGTCCCCATTCGCCTAACCTTTCCAGCCATTCGCCACATTATTCGCCTCCCAACTGAACACTTCTCAATCACCAAATACTCTTATGCCCCCATTCCAACCCCAGCCCAAACACTCCAAGAAGTCCAATCTCTAGGTTATGATGGCGCCCTGTCAAAACCATCTGACTTCAAAACTAAACAACTCCAATCACAATGGAGGGTTTTCTTTGACATAATCAACAAATGCTTCACTGGAAAGCATTCTGGCCATGATTCTGCATCAATTCACGTACTAGCAATGTTCGCTGCCTTTGCATTCGACAGACACTTCGACTATGCGGCGTTCATTTTCGATGAGGTAAAGAGGGCAGTCCAAGACAGAGGAACCAAGAGAGAGCGGAAATTTATACCATTCCAAAGGTTAATCCAAATGATCATTCAATTCGCCATGGATAAAGACGATGATATCCATGAAATGCCCGAAGCGGACATATACAAGATAGTTTCTCTCCAACGAGTTAAGATCCTGAGGGACATTCCTTGAGTCCAAGTCATGAACATTCCTTTGTCGCTTCTCCGAATGGCAGATCAAAGTTTGGAAACGGTACGGGTGTATTACCAGGGTGTGTATCCGGATCAGGCTCTGTCAGAACCGACAGAGCCAACCACATCTGAAGGTGAGGAGCGTATGAGTGAGGTAGAGGGAGATAGGGAGGATATTGAAAATATATTAGGATCAGGGGAGTAGCCGATTAGTGAAGAGAGGGAGGAGCAGAAGGTGCGGGGCCAGAGACAGGTGATTCTGAACGCACCATCTCTGACCCTTTGTAGGCCAAGAGATTGATAGTTGACGGAGTACCAACACCCCAAAGCCGGACAATCCAACAAAATGCCACCAGTCCAACAGCTGAAATCACCCAATCCAGCCACTCAGGTTCTTCTCAAAGGGAACCTGTATCACAACACAGGGATATTGCACAAATGCCATCTTCTCCTCATTCGGAGAGAGGAGATGTTGTCACAGGTCACTTGCCGCCCCCGGTAACTGAAGTTCAGTTGATCACAGATGATTCCCTACCCCATAACACTGCACCGCAGGTGCACGACGCCTCCGTGGCGTCCCCACAAACTTCCAGATCTGCTTTCCCAGTTGGAGAGGCAGAAAGGACGGAATGAAGTCCTGAAGTGGCAACACAACTGCCATTCACTTCAGGCCATTAAGGTATAACACCCGAGATGTTAACGGCCGCTCTTCGTGACGCCGGACTTGTTACCCGGGCAGACCTGGACGCCCTCAAGGTTGCTTTTGAGGAACAAGATCCCTCCCTTCTCTCTTTCTTAAAGGGTAAGGGTGTTGCAACTCAAGAGTTGCCACCAGGAACCGAATCAGTCCAATCTACAGCGGCGCTTCAAGAGCAAATCGCAACGACTGCATCAATCTTTACTGATTCAATCGACAGCCTCAGAAGGCTAATTCTACACGTCAAGGCAAGGATGAATAAAAGGATGGACAGGCTGGAACCAGCTGTCATTGATTTGTAGACTATGTGCAGACCTTAGGCTGAGTCACTAAAAAGGAAACAGGATGACCAGGAGGACCCTGGTCATCCTGAGGGGGAGAAACACCAAAGACTGTAGTCTGAGGGAGAGACACCAAGTGTAGGGAGAGCAGGTAGTGTGGAGAGTGGGGAGAAATATTCTAGTGCTACAGAGGTTCAAACGGAAGAAGATCTTATGATGGCGATGGTAGTGTATGAGCCTCCTTCTGATAAAGTTGAAATCATCTTATTGTCTGATTCAGACTCTAAGATTGATCAAGACGAACTGTTAAAGATACGTAAACCTGAGCCAGAATCCCCACATAGATCATCATCTTTTTTTTGACTTCCTAAACTCTTCAACCCATGTATCGCTGAAAGAAATTCTATCAGCTCTGAAAGCTCCTAAAATCCTGAACCAACCACCACCCCACAAGTCCAAACATCGTCCACCCAATCCAATGAACCATTAGGGGCTAGAACTGTTGACTGTTTCCAAGAGGATTCGAGGTAACCCTTAGATATGACAGAGTCGACCTAGACTAGGTCACATGGTTCTCAAAGTGCTTGAAATACCAGCGAGAGAGACTCACTAATACTCGACCAGTAGGGTCAGGTCTATAAAAGGCTTGAAATACCAGTTGTGGAAGTTATGGCCTCATCGGTTCAAGGGCTGAAACAATTTTTGATGAATTTAAAAGCTAAGGATTTTCTTCAACCATATCTCGAAGATAGATTAAAGATGGTATTCATGAAAAAGCCCAGGAAGTATAACAGACGTCTTCTAATGGAGTTAAGTGATGCTTCCAAAGCCGAACAAGCAGAGTATAACCAAATGATGCTTAGAGAAAGCATGTCGAAATCTTCTTACTGGTCAAAGTCAAAGATTATAAAGATAGTTTCCACTTCTATGTACAAGCGGGCCCATCTGTTCACTCCATCCTTTGACATTAAACGAGAAGATGGGTCATCGCAGCTGATACATGAGAGTGACCTTGACTTCATGAACCCCGACGATATTGAAACGATGCACAATAAGCTGAAAAATAAAGTAAAGGGGCGATTGAGTCATGTCACAGCTCTTGCAGCTCTAACCAGAAATATGAGACGACTCTCTATTATCTTGTGCTTAAAAGACTTCCAAATGGCTATTGAGAGCTTTTTGGTAAAAGTGGGACACAAGGCCCCTGATCAAACATTTTTTGGTATCGATCATCAACCGATGTATTGAGTCTTCATGGGAGCTGATCAGGGAGTCATCTTTTTGGATAAGAATGGATAGAAGAATTTCATGCATTTTGAGGAGTTTCCTGTTATACCGATGGCACTCTTCAGTTAATAAGAGAAGAGATGAATGGGAGACTCCAGCAGGTCGATGCCCAGAAGGTTTCTGAAATCAAGAAAATACCTAAGGAGATTCCGTACATAAACAACGCACTAGAGCTTATAAATGACAGGTTGCATGCTCGCCAGGTGATCAGAAGATTTGATGTTATTCTTGGCTTACGAGAATCTGATGTTAGTGCATCCTGTGTGACGATAGCAGTCTAAGTATAGATGATCTTTTGTAATAGTCCATGTGTTCGTAATTGCACATTAATACACATGTTTAATATATGTTTGTTATTGATTGTATATATGTTTGAACTTGGTTGTGATTGATGTTTTGCTTAAGTTCAAACATAAGTTCAAAGATAAGTTCAAACATAAGTTCTAGAACAAGTTCAAAGACAAGTTCTAGAATAAGTTCAAAGGCCTAAACTCGAACTTAGTGGTGGACAAGTTCGTGGGCTTGGGCCTTCTCGAACTTGTCCATGCCAAGTTCGAAGTTAAGCCCTATAATTAACAGTTAATCAGTTTTGATTAAGAATCTTTGCAGAAATTAGTATTCAGGCGATTACGAACTTGCAGAGAGTTTTCAGAGTGTTTTTGGAGAGAATCACATGTCGGGACGTTCGTGTTTACGTCTATCATCGTGTGTGTCTCCGTGTTTCGTGTGTGTGATCAAACCGTAAGCCACTAACGAGGATTCCACACTCGCTGGACGGTGTCGCGTCAAGATTGGATTCGTAGGAAGGTGACCTTACATCTAAAGAGCAAGCTTGTCATTCTCCACAGTGATTGAAAAGGGGGAGATTGTTACACTTTAAATTTCAATCCTATGGATCCTATTTTGTATAGTTAGTTGCATTTTATTTCCATGCAATTAAATTTCTTTCATTTGTAAGTTATTTCTTTTATTTAGAAGTTGAGGGGTATAGTTTGTGTTAGTATATTGTGTGTAAAGATGACATTACTACTGCATCATGGCTGATTTCATAAAACACTTGAGGGTCACACCGATGAGCACAACAGAGCAGATGCAATTAAACTATTGAATAAATGATATTGGATATTGTTTATGACACGAAATGATCATTGAGATTAAATTAATATGTGATTAATTATATCTCAAAGTACGGGGACTAAAAGTACATATTAGATCTTGTAATTGATTTAATTGTCATTGGATGATAATTAAATAAATAGTTAACTCACTTTTATTTATTATTGGATATTAAATAAAAGATGTACTTATTTGAATTAGTATTATTATCTATTATTAGATAATCGGATGGATAATTATAAACAAATAAATACAGATAATTATAATAATTATCTAGTCATTTATATATTATTAGATAATATATAAAAGATAAATATTGTTTAATAGATATATAATTATAGAGATAATTATATATGGTTTAAATAACAAAGATAATTATCAAGATATATATATTATATTATTAGAATTTGAATAAAATGAAAATTTTTCATACACACACACACACACACATATATATATATATATATATATATATATATATATATATATATATGTATATATATATATATACACACACACGGATGAAAGAGTTCGGTGATATACGAAATTCAAAAACGCACAGCACACACACATTCGATGTGTGTGGTGTGTGTGTGGGTTGTGTGAATTTCTCATATATATATATATATATATATATATATATA
Source organism: Centrapalus pauciflorus (assembly GCA_020465985.1). Lineage (NCBI taxonomy): Eukaryota > Viridiplantae > Streptophyta > Magnoliopsida > Asterales > Asteraceae > Centrapalus > Centrapalus pauciflorus. Next base: position 152,379 of record JAANYP010009175.1, on the reverse strand, counting down.
TATATATATATATATATATATATATATATATATATATATATATATATATATACCAATCACACCCATTAAAGAAGGGGTTTTCTTTTATGTTGGTGTGTTGTAGCCGTACCAAACACACACTAGTGAGTGATTTTCCCGTTCTTCGTGTGTTTGATTGCATACCTGGCGCCGCTAGATCGTGTCATCGCTGGTGGATACCGAAAGCGTCTCATTCGTGTATTCTTGTCATAAAATACAAAGGTACGGATTTTTATTGCTTTCTCGTTTACTTATCTTATGTGTACTTGATAATCCGTGTACGTAATTCGTGATTTTAAAAAGCTTCCGTTGTGCATTTAATGTGATTAAAAGTTTATGTTTTTATGAAAAACGATACGAATTCCCAACAGTGGTATCAGAGCCACCTCAAGTAACATAATGATAGTATTATTCGTGTATTTTTGTCCAATGTTATTAAAGTTTTGATTTTTAATACTTAAAAGTGTTTAAACGATCGAAATCAATAATTAAAACATTTAAGGTTTTGATTTGGCTTGGAGAAAATCGACCAAAGGTTCTGGAAACCCATGGTGATTCTCGGCCAACCTTGGCATTTTTCGGAACTCGGGATTTTGAAACCTTAGTTCGTTTTATTTAGTTGATGTTTGATTGTTTAAAAGTGTTTAATTAATTAAAGTCGGAAAATTAAACGTTTCGGTTTGCGAAATCAAACCTAGAGATTTCGGCCATGGGTTGAGACCCATGACCACTCGGTTGTGATGTGGTAACCGAGGTGATGGATTATTTGTTCCTTCGTGTCGTTTAATTCACGGTTAAACTCGAACAATTAACTTAAATGCTTTAAAATCGAATCAATAAATCAAAAGTGTGTTATTAATATTTAGAGATTTGTGAGAAAATATATGTAAAAATGCTTTCGGGTTTTATAAAAATAAAGTGGAGAGTTTATTAGTTTTTTTTAATAAAATTCGCAAATCGGTTTAAATATTATTCGATTCGATAGTTAAACGATTAATTGGAATATGGAAATCGAGATAATCAAAGTGAGTTGATTAATGGCTTCGATTAATTTCAGCCGTCAAAGGGTTTAATACCTACTTGTTTTCGGTTCATATGGGTTATAGAACTCGAGTATGAGTCGGTAAACTAGGTTGGTTCGTTTCCGTTTTCTGGTAATTCGTCGTTTAAATTAAATCGGTTTTAATTAAAAGTTAAGTTTTAATGTTGAAATTAAAATTAATGGTAATTTTAATTTATAAACTAGATTTAATTTTTGCATTTAATATTTAGTTCCATAAAAAGCATTATTAAATTAAAGAGAGTTTAATTTAAGGATTTTATTTTCAAATTGATGAAATCGTGACTTTGAGTTTCATGCTCGGTCATGGTTTAATGTTTTGATATTTGATCTCGGCATTAACGTTTTTGGTAGAAATCGTTTAAAATCATAAAGAAAAGTTTTTGGTGTTATTTAAAGAAGGTCAATTTTCTTTAAATATTTTAAATGGTAAAATTGTTTATTTAGAAAACTGACATTTTAAATAAAGTTTATTTATTTCTGGAATGGTGTTTCTATAGAATAATAGATAATTGATAATTATTTAAAGGAAGTTTAAATTATTTATCAATATTATTTGAAAAAAATAATAACTATATTTATTAAAGGTTGTTTAATAAAAAGTTTCTTAAAATACTAAGTTTAAGTTTCAAAGGTGTTTGAATTGTTAATTGAATATTTTAAGAAAAGTATAGTTATGAATCCAAAGATAATGCAAAGATGGAATTGAATTTAAATTTTCGGGAAAAAGTTTCTATATTTGGAAAGTGTTCCTGAATTCGTGTTTACGAACCGTGTTTAATTTAAGAACGATATTGGACATATTTACTTCAATTAATGGTGGATTAATTGGTTTTGGAATTATTTTCATGTCAAGATGAAAAATAATTCTGGATTATTTACAAGCTTTACTGCTTTATTTATGTTTGTAACATAGCCTAGCCTTGAGACCCCTTATCTGTGAGGGTTGTTTGTTTAATCTCAATATTTGCTATTTTATTATTGGTTATATTTTTTGGAAGGCTTGCGTGCCATTGGAATCCCAGGTTTTATGATGTAATCTGTAATAGGTTAGAAAATAGGCAAATGTATTTAGATTAAAATTATGTAAAAATCTTGGCGAAGATGTCCATCAAGAAGAAGGTCATCCATCAAGGACGCTCGGAGACATCATCGGATGCTGAGGCTAGTGGGAGCTGAAAGAGTTTGTTGGGTACAAATTTATATAGAGTTGTAATCAATTTTATTGTAAAAGTTCAGGGGTTGTTTGTGTAAATCCTCAATACTTTGTATTGTGTATAAATAGGAGTGTATGTGTGCTGTTATAAGGGGAATCGAAGATTACACAAAAATACACGGTTAGAACAGTAGAGAGAGAAGAAGATTGCTGTCCAAGATAGCCAAGAACTCAATGTAATATTTCTCTCTTTAATCATTCAATATAATGTGTTGGATTGATAATTGTTCATATGAATTGTTCGATATGAATGAATTGCATGAAATATGAATTCACAATTGGTATCAGTTAAATACTGATAAACATTTGGCGTTACGTGACGTACAAATACTGAATGAAGAAATTCAAAGCTTAAAAGAAAAACAAAACTCTGAGAGTTGTGCTCATCAATTGAAAATATTTGAATTACTTAAAGAACTTGATGAGCTGAAACAAGAAAATTTTCAGAATGCAACTCAACTGAAATATCTTTTGCCTGAAAGATCTGATCTTTACAAGAAAGTTCAGGATCTTGAAGATACACTTTGTAAGACAAAACCAACTGATCAGAATTGTATTTTAAACAAAAATGAAGAAATTTTTTCTCTTCAACATGAGTTGTCTTTAACTAAAGATTTGATTGAGAAGGAAAGACATGAGTTCTTACTTAAAGAACAAGATTTTAAATCAAAATCTGAATTGTCTGAATATGAAAGACAAATGTTCTTAATCAAAGAACAATCTTTTAAATCTGATTACCAATCATTTGATCATGACAGAAATTCAAATTCAGTCATTATCAAAAGTTTGGAAGATCAGATACTTCATCTTACAAAACAATTACATGTGTTTACTTCGTCAACTGAGTCAAAGGTTAAGACCCCTTCTTCAGTGTGTTTAAAATCCAATGTTAATCACTCTGGTTTGTCTTCTGAAAGTGAAGTGAATCTAACTAACTCTGCTAAGTTTGATTCTTCTTCAGATCTTAAACTTAAGTATCTGTTAAAGATACACAGCGGCAAAGATAAAATTGTTGAACAACTTCCGGTCAAGATTTACACCGGTGAATCTTCGAAGTCAAATTTTCTTAAAGTTTCTGAAAATACTGGTCATTCTAATCAGAAAACATTTTCACAGAAAAATACCAAGTATTATCAGAAACAGGCAAGAACCGGACAGTTTTTTCAAAAAGAAGAATTCGCAAAAGTCTGATCATTCAAATTCAAGTTTCTTTAGAAATTCAAATATTCAATTTTCTCATACTCAAAGAAATTTGTTTTCTGCGTTTGAAAGAGAAGCTGATAGTTATAACATGCAATGGGTACCTAAACCCAAGTACAAGTGGGTACCAAAACCTGTTTTGAAATGGGTACCCAAGAGCGCTAACAAGTCTGGATCCAAATCTGTTTGGATACCAAAGATATCTTAAATTTTGCAAGTTATAGGTTTCTTATCATTTCAGATAAGAACCAGTTCTTCATTTCAAAAGGCTCTTGATTACATCAGATCAAGACCCGTGCTTCAACACAAGATGGTTTTTAGTTAATCTAGACTAAAACCCGTTCTTCAGTTCAATCATATGGTTTCTAGTTAATTCAGACTAGAACCCAGACTTCAATGAACCAGAGTCAAAGGCTTTCAGTTACATCAGACTGAAACCCGAGTCTGAGAGACAAATCTTACTGGAATTCTTGCCCTGAATTCAACTCTGAAGCTGAAATTGACAAAGAGGGAGTTTTATTTTTATAATTTTTTGCTCCTGATTTCATTTCTATGAGTTGACTAACTGCGTGTGCTTATTTCCTGGGGGAGTTTCAGACGCACTTTGACGATGACATTTTTCAAAAACGGTGTGTGATTTTTCACGAAAATATTTGATACACACATAAAAAGAGTTTTTGAGCTGAAAGAAATTTTTTTATGAATCTCTGAATCTATCATTGAGATTAATTGATCTAATCTCTTTGATTTTCATAATCTCATTTCTTCTGAGATTCTTTTTGTTAGAACTCTTCCAATTTATAATGGATTCTCCTGTTATCTCCCATGTGCTAATTTTTCAAGAAAATCTTATTCTTTTCATATCATATATCAGATTTTCCATTTCATTCTGATATCTCCCAAAATTATCTGCATATCATCTCCAATACCATATACGTTGGATTTCATCATATCTCATGACCTTTCAAAGCTGAAAATTTTTCTGCTGACTCCGATTATGCACCAATCTGAGTGATAGGCATAAATATCGCTTCTATGGTCTAACCAGAACCGGAAGACCTACCCAAGAAGCAAACCATCTATAGATTGTGCGGGTGAGGGTTCTTTAGGTTTATTAGTTGAGAATTGTTAGTTATCACGGGATACTGACAGGGTCGAGCAGAGATAAAATGTAAATGAGAGGGATATTGATATTGAAAGGAGATGGTGGTGCATCAGATCATGCTATTGCTATAAAGCTGACTGAATTCATTTCTTAAAAGTGAGCCGGAGGGAGCTTAGTTGAAAAATGCTGAGAGCTGAGTGTTGAGAAAGGATTTGAAGAAAATAAAATCCTACCAACACTGTGTCTGCTGGGTAAACCAAATAATCTATCAAGCCCTAGGCGACTTGATATTGAAAAAGACGTCATAGACCCAGTGACGCATGCACTTAACCCCACCAACTACTCAGTTATCTCTCAAAAGATTTCTGTTTCAATAATCACGGAGATATAACACATTTCTATCGATATATCATTTGGATATTTTTGATATTGAAACAAGGAAGACAGTTGCTCCGGTCTCCAATTTCATTTGATGCACATTGTGTCTAGAGCTAATTATATACACTTTTAGGACACATCGAGTCTAAAAGTCTGCGTGACTATAAACTGCTAGTCCAAAGTGACTAAGCCGGAACAAATAAGAGTGATTCTTTCATGATAAAGGATTTCACGATGACTATTTGGAAATCCTACCAGTGTTAACATCACGCCAGCGCTGAAAGTAGGTCACATAGATTTTGTCTATTGTGCAAACAGGAATCCTATGTGGACCTGGACTTGTTTTCTCACAAAATGAATGTGTTTCATTTTCCCCAAAGTTGTAAAGCTTTGTTTTGTTCTAAAAAGGTATAATATCAATTCGAGGGGGAGTGAACTTTTTGAGGGGGTGAGATAAATCTGTTTTGTATAGGGGGAGAGATGTCAGTTTAAGGGGGAGAAAATCAATTTGTAATAATTTCTGAGTTGTAATTGTTGTTGTATTTCTTCTACTGTAATTTCATTGAATTAATGTCTCTGAAGATTTTGCATGATTTTCATAATTCTTATGATCATCATGAGGGGGAGAAAAACTAAAGTTCAGAGACAACAGTTGAGTAGATTGAAGTCAACTGAAGACAATTGCTACATCATATCAAATGAATTGATCAAGGGAGAGAATTAAAAAGCTATTCATGATTCAAGGGGGAGTGTGCTTACAAGAAAAGAGAAGATCAGAATAGAAGAGATGTGAAGATCAGAATGAGACAATAAAGAAGAAGATTCAGAGATCGAAGAGAAGGTGCAAGAAAAGTTTCAAGAAAGAATGTTCAACTTCCCTGCAATGTACTTTAATTTGAAAATTGATTTCATCTCTAAGGGGGAGATTGTTGGGTACAAATTTATATAGAGTTGTAATCAATTTTATTGTAAAAGTTCAGGGGTTGTTTGTGTAAATCCTCAATACTTTGTATTGTGTATAAATAGGAGTGTATGTGTGCTATTATAAGGGGAATCGAAGATTACACAAAAATACACGGTTAGAACAGTAGAGAGAGAAGAAGATTGCTGTCCAAGATAGCCAAGAACTCAATGTAATATTTCTCTCTTTAATCATTCAATATAATGTGTTGGATTGATAATTGTTCATATGAATTGTTCGATATGAATGAATTCCACGAAATATGAATTCACAGAGTTCATCCTTCTTGCCTTGTGTGTTGATTTGTCCCTTAGGTGTTGACCTTATTCGTTTGTCCGTATGGCTCTCGGAAACCAATTTAGTTTCGACAAGGCTATGTCACCATGTGATTGTGTGTATTATTTCTTTATGCCTTATTTATATCTGCGTGGTTGTGGTGACAAAGTGGATAAATAAAAGAAATCAAAACTACAATCATTTTTGATGAAAAATTAAAGTATTTAAAAGGAAGTTTAAATTGGAAACTTTAATTATTTTGTCAGGTGTTAGATATGACATTTTTATGAAATTAGTTTTTCAAATAAAAGGAGATTTATTTTTAAAATGTCATTTGATCAAAAAGTTGAAATTCTTAAAACTGGTACATTAACTAGATTGTTTACCAGAATAGGTGGTGTCTAGGACACTCTTGCTCGGGCTGTGGAATTTCCAAAAGGTTTAGAACCGAAAGGATCCTGTCCGCAGGCTAACCTGACTGGCCACTAGTTCTTGGTAAGAGACTGGTTATAAACCCAAATTAAAAATCTGATACAGCACACCGTCCATATAGTGGCACTCACGGTGACCGGTCATCGTAAGTAGGTTCAGCCTTCGTTGGGTGCTTACGCTGCAAACTCGAGGAGCTATGAGGTAAGCACTGCGGATCCTAAGTGAGACTTGGGCCAGTGATTTGCAGTTTGTTGGGTAATATTCTAAGTATGTCAAGCTGTTAATTAGATTTCTCAAACTGTTAGTAGCTTTTAGTGTAAGTACAAAGTTCAAGCTGTTAGTTGAAGAAGTTCGAGCTGCTAGTTCAAAAGTTCAAGCTGCCAGTGTTCAAACTCAAGCTGCTCAACTGATAGACTTCAAGCTGCTCAACAGCTCAATAAACAGAAAGTGCTGATATTCAGGAAAAGATATATATTGAAGATTCAAGCATATCTACTATCAGAGAAATCAGAGTTTGTCAAGGAAACAAATCAGAAAGCAATATATATACATAGAATAGGTTTTTCTATTGTAAGTCTGCACGTTCAAGTTTATTCAGTTGTAATTGTCTTTCTGATTAAGTTTTCATAAGCCTCTAAGGTTGTAAAACCCTAAGAACAGTCTGTGTTCTTCGTCTAATCAAATAGATTAGAGGTGATTGTAATTATTGAGTTTGGCAATACAAATGACTTTTGATTATTGATTGTGTTTGTGTGATTATTTGTTTTGAAAGCTTTTCTTAAAACAGTTAAGTGTTATTCTGCAAACTTCTTAATTGGACTTTGATTCAATACAAGGTTATTGGTTTATACTCTGATTAATTCAAACCAGTTAATCTTAGGTAGTGATTTTGATCTTGACAAGTGGTATCAGAGCCACAGGTCTTTCTTTATTTTCAAAGTCAGAAGCTTTCTTTTACAAATTTTAATTTTCTGCAATGGAATTTGATAATAGCAGTAGTGGATCTGGGCAAGGACTCAAAGTGCCTATGCTCAAACCCACTGAGTTTGAGATGTGGAAACTCAGGATTCAACAGCATATTCAATTCATTGATTATGCCATATGGGAAGCTGTTGAATTTCCTCCTGTAGTTGATCCTGAACTTGATGCTGAAGGCAAACCCATAAAAACTCCTCCAAAAACTGAACTTGAAAGAAAGGCTAGAATGAATGAAGTGAAAGCTCTTACACTTCTTCAGATAGCCATTCCTAATGCTTATCAACACCAGTTTAAAAAGTTTTACACTGCTCATTTTCTTTGGATTACTCTAGAGAAAAGATTTGCTGGCAATGCTAGCACCAAGAGAAATCAAAAGGATCTTTTAAAACAGCAGTATGAAAACTTTTCTGGTGGCAAGAATGAAAACCTCACTAAAATATTTGACAGGTTTAACAAACTGATAGGTGAATTGGAGAGTGCCAAAGTCAGCTTGGATCAAGATGAAGTAAATAGAAAATTTCTTAGATCTCTTGGTGAACAGTGGGCAGTCTATGCGGCACAATGGAGAACCAAAGATACTCTTGATGAAATAGAGTTGGATGATCTTTACAACAGTCTGAGAGTGTTTGAAACTGAGATTGAAACTAAAAAGAAATCCTTTACTTATAATCATAACACTGCTCTACTGTCATCTGAAAAATCTAACTGTTGTGATTCCTTTTCAGGTGCAGATGGTAATTCTACTAAAGTTCATCATGATGCTTTTGTTGCCAGTGATGGACTTTTTGCTCTAAATTCTGAAGATTTAGAACAAATCCATCCAGATGATCTAGAGGAGATGGACTTGAAATGGCCGCATGCAATGTTGACTATGAGGGCTAAAAGGTTTCTGAAAAGAACTGGCAGATCCAACTTTCAAGCCAGACCAGAAGGGAAACCAGCATTTGATAAATCCAAAGTAGAATGCTTTAAATGTCACAAGCTTGGCCACTTTGCCAGAGAATGCAGATCCCAAGGTCAACTGCCACCAAGACCCCAGCAAACTAATCAAGCTTCATCATCACAAGCACTTGTCTCTCAAGAAGACAATGTGTTTGACTGGAGTGATCTGACAGAGGAAGAGTTTGAAAATCAAGCTCTAATGGAAGAAACATCAAATGTCACCTCCACTGAATTACCATCTGAGGTAAATGCTAAACTTTGCTCTCAAACATGCAAAAATATGGTTAAAAAGTACAGAGATCATAATTAGAGCATGTGCAAAACTCTAGCTAAGATGGAAGAAAGGAGATATGAGTACATGCAGGCCATAGAAGATCTTGAAAAACAGATCAATGACTATAAGGATAATGAGATTCAAATGGAACATGATAGAACATATCATGAGTGGGAGAAAAGGGAGCTGAATAAGAAAATAGAGTCTATAAATAAGAAATTAGATGAGGCTGATCAGAAGGTGTTAGAAGCAAATAAGAAACTAGAATCTGTCAATATAGATCTAGGAAACTTCAAATTGGCAAATCAAAAGCTGGAACATCTAATGGAAGTTCAATTCAAAGATAGGGTAAAATCTCAGCTCAATCCCAAAGAAGGTATAGGATACAGAGCCACTCCACCTGCATACAACAACAAATACATTCATCCAATGAGTGAAGTGGCCAATAGGCTTGTTAATAAACCATTAGATGAGTCTATAACAACTGTAGATCATATCCTTGAAATCAGTCCTGAATCTAAGGAAGATCTTATTAAAAATGAAGACTGTGAGTGCAAAGAAGCTGAAAAAGGACACAAAACAATGAGTGTACCTATAGCAGCCCCAAACCCCAGTATGAAAGGAAAAGAGAAGATGAGTGTATGCCATGCTACTCCCAAGGTTTTTATACCGTTTAACTGTAACACTGCATCTTCCTCAAAAGGTAATTAAGGGAAAGACTATTCCAATCTGCACATGCCAAAAGCATGGTGTCCAAAAGTTTCCCAAACAACAGCACGTAAGGGGAAATCAAAGGAACAAGAACCAGTTATGGTCTGCTAAAACTTGTTCTCCAATCAAAACAGTCAAAAAATGTTTCCACTGTGGCAGGAAAAACCATTTGGCCAGACATTGCTTGTACAAACCATCTGTTGCCAAACAGACTGTGGTTCAGAAACAGGAATTTTTTAAAAACACAAAAATCTTAAGGTCAACCACCTGTTGCACCAGTTCCTAAGAAAACAGTTGATCACAGGTACTCAAAAATCAATAAAAAACAGTCCACACACCAAAAACAAGTTTTAGCAAAGCAAAAATCAAAGTTTAAACAGATATGGTGTGTTAAAGGCAAAAACTCAGGTGAAACTGTTGATACAAATGTTGAAACTGCCAAGTCTAAAGTTGAAAGTGTTAGTGCAAATTCTGAAGCTGTTAGCACTGCAGACTCAACTCAGACTGCTAGGCTCAAAACTGGGACTGGTGATGGATCATCTGAGACTATTACTGCAAAGAATGGACAAAACACCTGGCTACCTCATGTCATAACTAAATACTCTCCACAGAATCCATCAGTGGATCTCACTAAGTATAAGAAGTCAAAGACAGTGTTTAGTTATGTCAATGCACAAGGACAACCCAAAACCAACTTGGTTTGGGTTTACTCCACTACTAACTAAGCTTTTATTTGTGCAGGGCAACCACAGGTCACAACATAAAACAAGATGGCTTTTGGACAGTGGATGCTCTAGGCACATGACAGGAAATTCTGAATGCTTGTCAAATTTCAAAGGCTTTGAAGGAGGTTTTGTTGCATTTGGAGGAAATTCCAAGGGAGGTAAGGTCATAGGTAAAGGTACTGTCAAAGCAGGCAATATGCTTTTCAATGATGATTTATATGTTGAACAGCTGAAGTACAATTTATTAAGTGTGTCTCAAATCTGTGATAAACAAAATATTGTTGTCTTCACAGATTCTGAGTGCATTGTTCTTTCAAAAGATTTTAAAATTCCTGAAAATCTTATTTTACTTAGAACACCAAGAAAGGACAATGTCTACTGTTTGGACACAGATATTTTATCCAAATCAAGTACTTTAAGTTGTTTGATATCTAAAGCATCATCTAATGAGTCTGTTCTTTGGCACAGAAGGATGTGTCACATGAACTTCAAATCTATGAATGTGCTAGTCAAAAGGAATTTGGTAAGAGGTTTACCACAAAAGGAGTTCATATGTGATGATCATTGTGTAGCATGCCTTAAAGGCAAGCAACACAAAACTTCTCATAAGGCCAATGAAGTAATTTCAATCTCATCAGCTCTTCATCTTATTCATATGGATCTCTTTGGTCCAACATCTGTTTTGAGTTTGAATAAAAGGGCTTACTGTTTAGTCATTGTTGATGATTTCACCAGATTCACATGGGTATACTTTCTTAGGTCCAAAGATGAAACTGCTGAGCTAGTTAAATCTTTTATTCTTATGATAGAAAACCAATCCAACTTAAAAGTTAAGGTGATTAGATCAGACAATGGGACTGAGTTTAAAAACCATATTCTAAACAGTTTCTGTGAGTCTAAAGGTATTGCTAGGCAATATAGTGCACCAAGAACACCACAACAAAATGGTGTAGCTGAAAGAAAGAACAGAACTTTAATTGAGGCTGCTAGAACCATGCTAGCTGATTCCAAACTGCCAATGACCTTTTGGGCAGAAGCAGTCAATACAGCTTGTTATGTTCTGAATAGGGTTCAGGTTGTTCAATCACAAGGGAAAACTCCATATGAGTTATTCCATCATAGAGTCCCCTTAATAGCCTTTCTAAAGTCTTTTGGCTGTTCCTGCACCATTCTTCACACTAAGACTCACTTAGGAAAGTTTGAAAGCAAGGCTGAAGAAGGTTTCTTTGTAGGATACTCCACACAAAGCAAAGCCTATAGAGTATATAACAGTGTGTCTAAAACCATTGAAGAAAGTGTCAATGTTGAATTTAATGAAAACACTGCAAATGTCAAAGGCACTGGTCCTGATTGGTTGTTTGATTTAGACTCACTAACTAATTCTCTGAGCTTTGTTGAGTTTAATGCAGAAACTGGAGAAAACAGGGTTGAAGCTGCCAACACAAATTTTCATGCTGATAGCACAAATGATCAAGTTGTTGGAACAAAGATTCAGACTGTTGCAGATTCTGGTCAATGGGATGAGTATACGGTCATACCACTTCTATCTTGTGACCCACCAGGGGTACTGGATGTACAAAATGATTTAAATCCAAACTATGATGTGCCAATACCAAGTCTTGAGGGAACAGCTCCATCACAAAGGGAAACAGTCCCAGATTCAAGTCAAGCTGTTCCTGAAGCTGAACCATCAAGTGGTCCTGATGGAGATGATACAAATCTAGGAACCTCTTTTCAGACAGACAGAGAGCCAACATTCAGAGTTCACAAGTATCATCCTCTCAATCAGATAATGGGTGATCCACGCACTCCTGTGCAGACAAGCACAATGGTTCACAAAGAGTCTACTGATGCTGAATCAGCAGTGCCAGAATTCAGTCTAGCTGCCTTTGAACATGCTCGTTTCATGTCACAGTTAGAACCAAAGAAGGCATCAGAGGCTTTGAAAGATCCATCTTGGATTGAGGCAATGCAGGAAGAACTTCTACAATTCAATATTCAGAATGTATGGACTCTAGTTGATCTTCCTAAAGGTAAGAGAGCAATTGGTACAAGATGGGTTTTCAGAAACAAGAAGGATGAGAGAGGGATAGTCATCAAGAACAAAGCAAGATTGGTAGCACAGGGATACACTCAAGAAGAAGGAATAGATTATGATGATGTCTTTGCTCCAGTGGCAAGAATTGAGGCCATCAGACTGTTCCTAGCCTATGCACGCTTCAAAGGGTTTAAAGTGTATCAAATGGATGTGAAGTCTGCCTTCTCGTATGACAGAATTAAAGAAGAGGTCTACGTGTGTCAACCTCCTGGATTTGAGGACTATAAGTATCCAGACAGAGTCTACAAATTAGACAAAGCCCTCTATGGACTCCATTAAGCACCTAGAGCATGGTATGACACTCTGTCATCATACCTTCTACAGAATGGATTCAAGAGTGGTACTCTGGACAAAACTTTGTTCACAAAGTCCATCAAATCTGAGATTCTGCTTGTTCAGATATATGTTGATGATATTTTCTTTGGGTCTACCAATGACAGTCTGTGCAAGGAGTTTGAGGCATTGATGCAAAAAAGTTTCAAATGAGTTCAATGGGGGAACTCACCTTTTTTCTAGGATTGCAGGTTAAGAAAAAGCCTTCAGGGCTATTTATAAGTCAATCAAAGTATGTTAAAGACATACTGGAAAAGTTTGGTTACAAAGATACCAAAGTTGCAAGTACTCCAATGGACACTCACAAGCAGCTTGATGCAGACAAAGATGGAGTAGATGTGGACATTCACCTATACAGATCCTTGATAGGTTCACTTATGTATCTCACATCTTCTAGACCTGATATAATGTTTGCTGTTTGTGTTTGTGCCAGGTTTCAATGTGCTCCAAAGGACTCACACCTGTTTGCTGTTAAGAGAATCTTTAGATATCTAAAAGGCCAACCACATTTGGGCCTCTGGTATCCTAAAGATTCTCCTCTTGAACTAACAACCTATTCTGACAGTGATTATGGAGGATGCAACATTGACAGAAAGTCCACAACTAGTGGATGTCAGTATCTAGGAGCAAGATTAGTCTCTTGGCGGTGCAAAAAGCAAACAACTGTATCTACCTCATCCACAGAAGCAGAATATGTAGCAGCTGCAAGCTGCTGTTCCCAAGTAATGTGGATTCAGAATCAACTGAGAGACTATGGAATGAATTTCCTATCCACTCCTATTTACATTGACAATTCAAGTGCAATAAGCATTGTACAAAATCCAGTGAAATTTCCCAAAACCAAGCATATAGACATCAGATTTCATTTTATAAGGGACTGTAATGAGAAGAAATTAATCCAAGTTACCAAAATTCACACTGGTGATCAGTTAGCTGATCTATTTACAAAACCATTTGATGTAGGAAGATTCACCTTCCTTGTATCAAATATTGGCATGGTTAATATGGATTAATTTGTTTTTCATCATTCTTTCTTATTTTATGAAAATTATATCTATTTCATATGCTTGTTTAAGGGGGAGACACTGTTACATTCAAATTTGCTTATTTTTGAACCAACAACTTGAGTCTTTTCTGAAGCTGCTATTTCATTTTCTCGGACTGCTAGTTGTTTCACTTGATCTGTCAAAGGGTGCAGGGTAATTTGGTAACTTCCATAAGTGTGTGCGCGGGATTAGATATTTTCGAAACCTTTAAAAGTCCCAGTTTTGTTCAATTGTAACTACCAGTTGCAAAATATCTTCCACAAACTTTCTTTTCTATCTGAGCGATTCACACACACTTCTCTGAAACCCTAAAATCATCGATTGATCATCAATGGAGTTTTTCAAAGAACATAACTGTCTCCCCTACTCTCTCAAACACGCTGACCATCAACCATTCCACGACATGATGGACTTCCTTCGAATTTCCCACATTCATCATGCTCTTACCATAAACCCCACAATTTACATATCCCATATAGAGCAATTTTGGAAACATGCCTCTGTCCAAACCATAAATGGGGTTGCTTTTTGACGTCCAAGATTGATCTCATACGCCAACACTTGCATCTTCAAGATGCCACATGTATAACTGATCTTCCTCTTGCTGCCTTACATGAAGGCCTTTTTTGCTATAGGGTATAGGGGCCCTACTGATTCTTATACGTTCTTTAAAACTCATTTTGCCCCTAAATGGAAATATCTTGTACATATTAGTCAACAATGCATGAGCCCTAAACGAACTAGTTGGTCATAATTTTCTTCAAACATAGCCACTGCCTTAGTGTGTGAAAAAAAAAGGCCAACAGTTCAATTTTTCGAATATGATTTTTCAGGGTATGTTAAGGCATCATGCCCTAAAACATGGGAAATTTTTGATGTATCCTAGATTTTTGGCTGAAATTATTACAAGAACGTACAGTAATATCAATGTACATAAAAGGCTTCATGTTTCCCATAGGCACTCTTTACCAACAATAAAACGTCTTCTAAAAACAAGTGCCAATTTTTTGAGTGTAGATCTCCCAATGCCCTCTGCAATGTTGGGCATCAATCCACTAAACAGAGGAGAGGGTCCTGAGCAGGCTCAGCCTAACATCACTGCTTCACCCCCAGGACCCCAACCCACTCCTCATGATACAAATAATCCTTCTGTTCCTTCTATGAAACCCACATCCCTACTTACAACATACAAAAGAAAAAGGGTTTCAGGAGCTCCTTCCTCCTCAGCCCCAACACAAGAGTCAAATGTCCCTGTGCAGGAGGACACTCCTGCGCAGAATATCCAAAGGGCACCCACTGAGGATTCTCCCATCCTCAATTTGGAGGTGGACATCTCACCAGAGAATGTCCATATGGAATCTGTGGCTGACACTACTGCTGTTTCTACACAAGAGGCACAAGACAGTGTCAACATCATTAAGACCACTCCCATGGCAACAGAGGGTGTGCAAGCACCTTCTGGAAGTCCCCAGAACCATGAACAGAGGGGCCCAGAGGTTTCTACTTCTGGAATTCCTGCCAATGATAGATCACAAACTCCACATACTTTTGCTGATCTTGAGGCTAGTCTGCAACTTATGTTATTAACGGATCCTCAGCTGAAACCTGTTGTGGCAGTATTGGAATATAATCAGTCCATTATTGCTACACAGGGGGCACAAATTAGAGTCCTTCAGCAGCAAGTAGCAGCTCAGAATGAGAGAATAGATTATTTTCATAAGGGGTTCACCCTCTGTGGAAATAAGATCATTCAACTTGAGAAGGTGATTCGAACCCTAATGGCAAAGGTTGTAGGTCCTCCTGACCGAACCAATGCATCCAAAAAGGGGGAGAATCAGGAGATCCCCAGCTCAGTCCAAGCAGCTCCAACTCCTACTCCAACAGTCCAAGATTCTAGGCTAACAGTCCCAACAGCTACTCAAGCTGTTAGCCTAGAAACTCAAGCTGCTCCCATAAGAACAACAGGAGTTGTAATTCGAGAAGGCAGTCAAGCTGCTGTCAGTTCAGTCTAAGCCACAACTTCTGCAACCAAGGATAAGGGCAAGGGCATTCTCATAGAATCTCCAAAGCACAAATTTTCATCCAAAGATGCCCAGGTTGCCCATGATGCTGAATTTGCCAGACGGTTAGTAGAAGAACAAGATGAGCTTCTTAACCAGCACACCCATGCTCCAATGAAAGATGATAAAACCTTAGGGGATTACCTAAGAGGGTTTGTCGTTAAACAGAATGAGAAGAAAAGGAAAATGCCAACTGGGCATTCAAAGGCAGAGCATAGAAGGTTTTTGATCAATTTTGCCTTTTCAGCTGGAATTCCAAAGAAGA
Organism: Centrapalus pauciflorus; assembly: GCA_020465985.1. Taxonomy (NCBI): domain Eukaryota; kingdom Viridiplantae; phylum Streptophyta; class Magnoliopsida; order Asterales; family Asteraceae; genus Centrapalus; species Centrapalus pauciflorus. Next base: position 136,301 of record JAANYP010009175.1, on the reverse strand, counting down.
TGGCTCAGTCCATGAATACAGAGAGGTTGCAAGCAATTCATGATAAAGAAATGGAAAAACGAAAAACAGCTAAAGTCTCCCATCAAGTCCAAAGTCACCAGGAATCATGTCAAGCTGGTGCCAGTAATCCAGATCCTTCTGTTCAAGCTGTTGCTACTAATCCTCCATTAGAAGCAATCTCTCAAGCAAATCTTGATCAAGTAAAAAGGGTGCTGTTTGAACATCAACTTCAGAAGGTAATGGAGATTCAAAAGACCCTCTACCAGCATGACTTCTCAAAACCTCCTATTACATACTGGTATGCTAAGCCAATGGATGACATTGGCTTAAGATATCATTTTGTAGTAATAAGAGAAGCTGGTTCTGAGGAAGAATATAAGAGTATGATGCACATAGTGCAAGGGATGACCAGAGATGAGCTTACCAGAATGCATCATGTTGGATCTGTGACTCAAGTCAGATCTTCACTTCCACAAGTCCAGCAGGCTATAAAAGATTTAAAAAGCATTTTTGATCTAGAGTCAATCAAAAAAGATATAGAAGTTGCCAAGGAGATGAAGATTGCACAAGTTGATCTGTATGTGAAATCAAAGACATACAGACTCAAGTTTGCAAATGGATCCAACATGTTCTTCAATTTTGAATTCTTTGATCTTCCAAGGGCATGGCTGGTACAAATGAGCTCAGTGAAGATATACTGTGATAGAGAGGATCTGAAAAGAGAATTTTTGAAGGCAGTTAATCAGAAACTTTCAAAATTGTAAGTTTTTGGATGCCTTAGTTTGTAGATAACAGTTTTACTTTGTTTTATTTCCTTATTTGTATAGAAACTTAAAGTCTTGTGTAAAGAATTTAAGTTAGGGGGAGATTGTTGGGAAATATTCTAAGTATGTCAAGCTGTTAGTTAGATTTCTCAAATTGTTAGTAGATTTCTGTGTAAGTACAAAGTTCAAGCTGTTAGTTGAAGAAGTTCGAGCTGCTAGTTCAAAAGTTCAAGATGCCAGTGTTCAAACTCAAGCTGCTCAACTGATAGACTTCAAGCTGCTCAACAGCTCAATAAACAGAAAGTGCTGATATTCCGGAAAAGATATATTTTGAAGATTCAAGCATATCTACTATCAGAGAAATCAGAGTTTATCAAGGAAACAAATCAGAAATCAATATATAGACATAGAATAGGTTTTTCTATTGTAAGTCTGCACGTTCAAGTTTATTCAGTTGTAATTGTCTTTCTGATTAAGTTTTCATAAGCCTCTAAGGTTGTAAAACCCTAAGAACAGTCTGTGTTCTTCGTGTAATCAAACAGATTAGAGGTGATTGTAATCATTGAGTTTGGCAATACAAATGACTTTTGATTATTGATTGTGTTTGTGTGATTATTTGTTTTGAAAGCTTTTCTTAAAATAGTTAAGTGTTATTCCGCAAACTTCTTAATTGGACTTTGATTCAATACAAGGTTATTGGTTTATACTCTGATTAATTCAAACCAGTTAATCTTAGGTAGTGATTTTGATCTTGACACAGTTGTTATATGGTGTGTGTCAGTGGTGGTTCCTCAGTAAGACTGTTGCCCAAGGTGTGGATGAGATTAAACATGATCAATTTAAGATATTGAAAATCTTATAAGATCTAAGAGTTGCAAAGGGGTTGTAATTGGTAATAAGTTGCCTGCCTGAGTAGCTTATTCATGTAGGTTCAGCCTCCGTTGGGTGCATGAATAAGTAAAATGGTTCTTAGGATTAATAAACCATTTTCTAAATTTTGGGTTATTAATTTATTAATGGTTAATCAAATACTAATTTTTGAAAAATTGTTAAGGATGGTTGAAAAAGACAGAGGTAGAAGCGGTTTAATAATAACGATGACAATAACAGTAACAACAACAATGATAACGTCAATATCCTTTCCCTACTTGAAAATCCTCCCTAAAAGCACATGTTGCTACTTTGAGGTCCATTCGGGATATGGAGAACTCAGAAGAGGCAACTTCCTGAACTGGAAATAAAATCTAACAAATGTTCTGAGTATAGAGTGAAAGTCGTATATTCTGGAAAGGGCACCAGAACCTGCTCCTGCAGAGACTGCTACAGTCGAGGAGAGAAATCTCCACAAGAAGCACTCTGAGGATTCGGTCAATGTCTAATGCTTGCGACCATGACATCTGAGCTGCGGACTAGCCTTATGGACGTCTCAGCTTGCTAGATGTATCGCCAGCTAAAGGATACGTTCCAAACTCAGGCTCGGACTGAGAAACATATACGACTAGGGATCTGAGCTCCTGCAGAATGGCAGAAGGAACAACTGTTAGACCCCACGTGCTGAAGATGAAAGGTAATCTGGATCATCTTAGCAGACTTGGGTATCCCGTAACATAGGACATGACCACGAATCTAATTCTCAATTCCTTATTGAAGGAATTTTAGTAATTTGTAATTTGTTACAACATGCATGGAGAAGATGATCAGTGAGCTGCATCATATGCTATAAACAGCTGAGGGAATTATTAAGGAGAGTAGATAGGGAAACAGATGGAAGGGAAAGTAAGTTCCAAGCCGGAGGTTAAAGCTAACAAGTAGCTAAAACCTAGAACCAGAGAAGTGAAATCCAAGGATGACAAATTCTTTGAATGCTAGGAAACTGGGCACTGGGAAAAGAATTGTCCCAAGTACTTGGAAACGGTCAAGTTTGACCGCGTTGAGACTTCATGTATCTGAATCATTCACTTCTATTGTTCTAGGATATGTGATACCCAATTGAATAAAGTTTTATGCATAATGTATGCGATGACTAAAATAAAGTGAAAAGAGATGACAGATTCAGTGGGAGCATAGAGACGTCTTAGAGAAGACTCTGCTGGACACTATTTTTCATGTCATCAATAGTTTAATCATGGTGTAGTAAACAATTTTGTAGTTAAATTTCTTGCAAATATTTTTGGGATAAATAAAGAAATTTTTGGAGTTGAAAATTTATTGCTTGAAATTCCTATTGTTTAAGATTATTAAACCATGATTATAGACTATTGATTCAAGTGGAGCTTGAATAGTAACTTGTCAATGGAGATTGGATAAGCTAGTAGTCATATTCATATAAAAAGGGTTACCATGTTGTTGTGTAAGTTGTTCAAGTGTTCAAATGCAGTTTCATTGAACTTGTTAATTCTTGAAAGTTAGTTCAAGAGATTATATGAGTTTGATAGTCATCGGTGATTATATAGAAACTAATAAAATGTAGAATTAAATGTAAATGAGTTACATGAAGCTTAATTCACTTAACTTGTTAGAAACAATTAGACTTGAGAAGTCAGGATTGTTTAGACAAGAAGTAACCGCATTTTATAAAATTACATGTGAAATGTATACAACTTGTGTGATGGTTAGTCAAGTAGTAGTCTTTGACTTGTTTAAACACTCGTCGGCAAACTTGACGGAACAACACAACAAAATGTTGTCGATAACCAGGTTCTGATGGTTATGGATACGTATCACAAATGTTGAACACAATGTTATTAAAGATATCTTGTTTAGATATAGATAAACCGCATATTGTCAGATTCAAGACTAAACATCTAATGTATCACTAGTAGCAATTAATCTGAATTGCTAGAGCTCCTAAATTTTAGTCTTGGTGTCTTTATGAGTGATTTACCAGTTCCTCTAAAGATAATGGATATAAATTTGTAAGGAGATTCAGATTGGATCTGAATAATGTTACAAGAACTTGTAATAAAGAACTAGTGTAATTTTTCAAAGATAAACGGTAACGGAAGTTAAGTCAGTTAACTAGAGAACACTCCCACTAAGATCATGTCTGAATATAATTTTTCGATAGATCGTGTTACCGTTACGTTTGATAAAGGAATAGTAGCATTAAATTGATGGAAGTCATGTTGTGTTTATTGAGATAAAGGAGATCAACATGATATCTTTAATGTCATTCTATTTTGCATGTTTTAGAGATCCAATAATAAATGTGAAGTTATTCTAAAACTATTCCATAGCTGCTTGTTGTCGTGGGAACCACAATGAGAATTAAAAGGCTACTGTGGTTTTTGGTTGATATTCATGGGTGATGAATATAGCAAAGGTTGAACCAAATTCACAGGTATTTGTTGCGAACAAATATTGGATTGACCCACCGATTGAGACCATTTTGTGGATCATAGTCATGAGTCGTCTCAAAAAGGTAATCCTTAGTACCTGAGATGTCTACGTACTTTAGTGCAGGTGCTGTAGTACATTTGGCCTAACCTAATGTCATCCGTAACTGGGTGATCATAACGGTTCGAGGCTGGTTGCAGTGGGAGTCGTGCTGGAGGCCTATACTGACAAAAATGCATGGCCATGCTCAGGCATAACTGATGTGTTCTAATCTATCTGTTTCAATTCAGTATGAGATCAAGGAGTCGAGAAACATAATCGTGTTTGCCACGGTTGATCTAATCCATGCCTAGCTTTCACATTGAAATATCGCGATGCATGGGATATAACCTAAGTTTCTTTTTGGATGGATGTTTCAACAAGAATGCCTGAATGGGGGTCAGAGTTTTTATGACCTTGGTTGCCTAAAGTGTCTAGCCATGACCTCCTTTAGGCGAATGCTGCAGGACAGTATATCGTCTTACACAAGTGGGAGTATGTTACTATATTGTGTGTAAAGATGACATTACTACTGCATCATGGCTGATTTCATAAAACACTTGAGGGTCACACCGATGAACACAACTTAGCAGATGCAATTAAACTATTGAATAAATGATATTGGATATTGTTTATGATACGAAATGATCATTGAGATTAAATTAATATGTGATTAATTATATCTCAAAGTACGGGGACTAAAAGTACAATATTAGATATTGTAAGTGATTTAATTGTCATTGGATGATAATTAAATAAATAGTTATCTGACTTTTATTTATTATTGGATATTAAATAAAAGATGTATTTATTTAAATTAGTATTATCATCTATCATTAGATAATCGGATGGATAATTATAAACAAATAAATAGAGATAATTATAATAATTATCTAGTCATTTATATATTATTAGATAATATATAAAAGATAAATATTGTTTAATAGATATATAATTATAGAGATAATTATATATGCTTTAAATAATAAAGATAATTATCAAGATATATATATTATATTATTAGAATTTGAATAAAATGAAAATTCTTAATATATATATATATATATATATATATATATATATATATATATATATATATATATATATATATATATATATATATACACACAGACGAAAGAGTTTGGTGATATACGAAATTCAAAAACGCATAGGACACACACATTCGATGTGTGTGGTGTGTGTGTGGGTTGTGTGAATTTCTCATATATATATATATACCAATCACACCCATTAAAGAAGGGTTTTCTTTTATGTTGGTGTGTTGTAGTCGTACCAAACACACACTAGTGTGTGATTTTCCCGTTCTTCGTGTGTTTGATTGCTTACCTGGCGCCGCTCGATCGTGTCATCACCGGTGGATACCGAAAGCGTCTCATTCGTGTCTTGTTGTCATAAAATACAAAGGTACCGTTTTTATTGCTTTCTTGTTTACTTATCTTATGTATACTTGATGATCCGTGTACGGAATTCGTGATTTTAAAAAGCTTCCGTTGTGCATTTATTGTGATTAAAAGTTTATGTTTTCATGAAAAACGATACGAACTCCCAACAGTTTGTAAACCCTCCAAACTTGGTTTTAATATTTAAGGGAAACCTCCTAGGGTTTCCCACAAATTTGTCATTATTCTAATTGTTCAACAGAAAAGCGGCCGCACATTCTACAATTCTCTCTGACAATATTCTTCATCGATTGAGACTTTTTTCTTTGTTTGAATAATTATATTGTTGTTTATTCCTGTGAGTGCAAGGATTATTGATTGGGATGAATTAATTCTAAATACTCTAATCTTCGTGATGATCTTGATCTCATTATTCTTGAGATTCTCTCAAATATTATGAATTCTCCCACATATTATGATTCTCTCATACATCAATTTTCCCTCATACAAGCTAATTATTTCATGATAGTCTGATTCATTTCCAACTCTCATATCAGACTCTTTATTGATGTTCTCTCATACAGTCTCTCAAAATTCCCAAGATATTTCATTCAACTATCATCCATCTTTTGAAATTCCCCATGAGCTTAACTGCTATATCTTTCAAAATATCATGCTGACTCCGATGATGCACAATATGTGTGATTAGGCATATATATCCCTATAATGGTCTAAACCAGAGACGAAAGACCTACCCAAGGAGCAAACCACTTTAGGTTGTGTGAGTAAGGGTTCTCAGGTCAATTAGTTGAGGAGTGTTAGTTACCACGGGGTACTAACAGGGTCGAGCATAGATAAAATGCAAATGAGAGGGGTTATTGAAAGGAGATGGGGGTACATCATGAACTAACAATGCTATGCTTTCTGTCTATCATTGTATATTAAAAGTGAATCGGAGGGAGTACAGTTAAAAAATGACGAGAGCTGAGGGGTGAGAAATGATTAAAAGAAAAAGAAAATCCTACCGACACCGTGTCAGTCTGCTGGGTTTCCTACATCTGCTACCAAATTCCATGTGTTGTAATTCAGTATTGAAAAAGACGTCATGGACCCAGTGACGCATGCACTAAAATCCCTAGCTACTCAGTCGTCTCATAAAAGACTTGTGTTTCAATTCACACGGAGTTATAACACATACTCTATCGACATATCATTTGGATATTGTTGATATTGAAACATGGAAGACATCCTCTCCGGTCTCCGACTTCAGTTGATGCACTTTGAGTCTAGAGCATAATGTTATACACTTCTAGAACACATGGAGTCTACAGTCAGTGTGACTATAAACAACTTGTCTACCGAGACAAAGCCGGAAAAAAATATGAGTGATTCTTATAAATTTTCAGTCATACAAGCTAATTCTTTCATGATAGTCGAATTCATTTCCAATTCTCATAACAGACTCTTCATTGAAGTTTTCTCATACAATCTCTCGAAATTCCTAAGATATTTCATTCTACTCTCACCCATCTTCTGAAATTCCCCATGTGCTTAACTGCTATATCTTTCATAATATCATGCTGACTCCGATGATTCACAATATGTGTGATTAGGCATATATATCACTCTAATGGTCTAAACCAGAGCCGAAAGACCTACCCAAGGAGCAAACCACTTTAGTTTGTTTGAGTAAGGGTTCTCAGGTCAATTAGTTGAGGAGTGTTAGTTACCACGGGGTACTAAAAGGTTCGAGCATAGATAAAATGCAAATGAGAGGGGTTATTGAAAGGAGATGGGGGTGCATCATGAACTAGCAATGCTATGCTTTCTGTCTATCATTGTATTTTGAAAGTGAACCGGAGGGAGTACAGTTAAAAAATGACGAGAGCTGAGGGGTGAGAAAGGATTAAAAGAAAAAGAAAATCCTACCGACACCGTGTCAGTCTGCTGGGTTTCCTACATCTGCTACCAAATTCCATGTGTTGGAATTAAGTATTGAAAAAGACGTCATGGACCCTAGTGACGCATGCACTATTATCCCTAGCTACTCAGTCGTCTCATAAAAGACTTCTGTTTCAATTCACACGGAGTTATATCACAAACTCTATCGACATATCATTTGGATATTGTTGATATTGAAACATGGAAGACATCCTCTCCGGTCTCCGACTTCTGTTGATGCACTTTGAGTCTAGAGCTTAATGTTATACACTTCTAGAACACATGGATTCTACAGTCGGTGTGACTATAAACATCTTGTCTACCGAGACAAAGCCGGAAAAAATATGAGTGATTCTTTCATGATAAAGGATTTCACGATGATTATTTGGAATCCTACTAGTGTTAATGTCACGCCAGTGCTGAACGTAGGTCACGTAGACTTAGTCTATTGTGCAAACAAAACTCCTATGTGGAACTGGATTATTACTTACAAATGATTTCATTTCTCTTTTACTTGTTCAGGATGCAAAGCCATGAACTTAACTATAATATCCTTTTGGTCCTTAATATTTTGTAATGAGGGAGATATTATTGTTTTGAAGGGGAGAGAAATTTTATGATGTAAATGTTTATATTCTGTTATTGAGAGGAAGATTTACTGACTGAGTTTGTAACATGAGAGAGATCAGTACTTCTGTGTCTGTAATGTTCTTAAATGTAATATTTTCTTTCTGGGTTTGTAATAATATGTTTTAACGAAGAAAGATGATTTGAAGACACATTAAGGTTGTTCATTTGAATGGGAGAGCTGAAGGGATTACATGATGATCATAATTCTCATGATCATCATGAGGGGGAGAATGTTTTGAAAAGACTTGCAATGTACGCCGAACTTAACGGGAGAAGGACCTTCTAAATGCAAAGGGGGAGCCATCGATCTAAAAGATTTAAGGGGAGAGTCATCTAAATAAGATCAATGATATACTTCAAAGTTCAGAGATCAGAGTTTAGAGCCCAAGACTTCAGAAGAATATAAGCCTTGATTACAAGAAGGGGGAGATTGTTAGAAATTTTATTTATTGTAATTTAAGCTTATGTGATTGCGCTTAATTGTAAATATTTAATTATAAACTAAAGAGGAGATTGTTAGCCCTAAAATAGTGTATAATTAAATATAATAAAAGCTAATGTTCAATTTGTAAATAGGAATAGTTTACTTTGTGGAATCTAAATTTCATAGACTTTGAGGGGAGTGTTCGGACAAACTCCCAATTTAAGCTTAGATATATATAGTATTGTTCTCCTAGGGTTTTAGGAGAAGCCTCCAAGTAGCCTCCACCTAAGTGTGTGTTTTAGAGTGTGAAAGTTCATAGAGATTGAGTGCCTAAAATTCTCTCTTTGTAATCATTATATTCTTAATACGAATCGTTTGGTTTATTGTGTTTGAGTGGAAAATATATTGGGAATCAAAGTTGTCAACTAAGTTTTGCAATCAGCTCAGACTTCTCAGATGCTAACTTTGAAATGGAATCATGATCAGTCAATTGGATTTGGAACAATTTAAGACTCTCAATTTGCTTAGAATTCTTAACTGTGATATTCAAGACCTGATCATGTTCAATTTTCAATTCAAGTTTAGAGAAACCACCTTTTCTTTCTCTTTCTGTAGCTTAACATCTATTTGTTCAACTAATTTTGTCACATTCTTCAATCCGACTTCAAACCCCTCCAAACCATTGAGCAATATTCTTCATGTTTATTTCTTCAGATTTGTGTTGCTTTGATGATAACTGTCTTCCACACTTTTTTTAAACGCCTTTTGGAGTTGGAGTAAATTCAGTTTCAGTTCTTCAATATTTGTGTCACAAAAATCCGATTTAGATTCCATTGGATTAGATTCATGGATATTTCAATTAAATTGAAATCAAAGAAATTAAAATCCAGTTAAGCTCAGTAACCTGCAAAAGAAACAAATTCAAAGTCAAATAGATAGATCTTAACATAATAGACTTTGTAAGAAAATTAAAACTAAAAAAATTAATATTGCCCTTAAAAAATGAAAGTCAAACCAATAAAGTCAAAGTCCAACTTAAAAAAATAAAATTTGAAAAATCAAAGTCAAAATAAAAAAATCAACTAAGGTCAATTATGGAGCCCAAATTTCGAATCATGAATCCTGAATTTCGAATGCCTCCATCAAGGTGAATCAATAACATGATAAACAAATCTTGCTTTGATTGAATGATGAACTCTATGTTACACCTTCGAAACACACACACAATTATGAGAGTTCTATTTCAAGTGATTTCTATCTACTTAAGAAATTTCCTTTTAAACTAACTTACTATACTAGAAGCTAACTACAAGAATAATACTTGCACTCTTATTCTTGTTTTCACCTCTATATTTAATACCCAACATAGTTAGATACTGATATTTTCATAAATCAGGGAAACTACATTGGGGATTTATAGAAAATAAATATAATATGTCTAACAGTACTTCGATGCCCACACCAATGATACCGAATTATAATTTAAAGCTATATGTGAACCTAGATAGGAAAGTTATGGATGCAACGAATTATAAAGACGTGATTGGTTCTCTTTTATATTTGACAGCTAGTAGGTCAGATACAATGTTCTTTACATGTGTGTGTGCTAGATATCAAGCAAATCCAAAAGAGTCTCACTTAGGTGCAGTTAAATGTATTTTATGTTATTTGTAGGGAAAACCAGACCTTGGTCTTTGATATCCGAAAAAAACTTCATTTGAACTAACTTAATATTCGGATGCTGATTTTGCAAGTTTTCGTTTGGATTGAAAGAGTACTACTGGACATATACAAAAGTTGGGGACAAGATAGTTAGTTGGGCTTCTAAGAAAAAAAATTATGGTTCATCTTATACTGTAGAAGCAGAATATGTTGCTGCAGCTAGTTGTTGTTCACAAGTTTTGTGGAAGAGAACTCAACTAAGTGACTACGATTTTGTTTATTACAAAATGCCCATTTATTGTGATTCCAAAAGTGTTGTCACCATTTCTAACAATCCTGTTCAACACTCAAAGACCAAGCACATAAATATTTGGTACCACTTCATTAAAGATCATGTTGAATTGTATTTTGTTCGTACATAATATCAACTAGCTGACATTTTTACCAATACTTTAGATGAATCAAGGTTTCATTTCTTGGTATTAAAGTTAGGTATGTTGAATTTAACAAATTGATTTTGTATCTATACTATTCAAAATCAGTTTGATAGTTTGTTTACATTTTTCTTTATTTGGAAGTTATATTTCTCATTGTGTTTTAGTTTATAAAATTGTATATTTGGTTAATGAGGTGATTGATAGAAAATGATTATTTGTTGCAGTGGGAGTATAACTGGTATCTGGAGTGTAGCTGATATTGTTTTTAATTTTTTTTTTTGTGTATTTTTTAATTTTTAATTTTTTATGTTTAAATTTTTTTAGTGTTATATTTTTAGTTTAGTTTATAGTTTTTTTTAGTTTTGTGTGTTGTTATTTTCTTTGAAGATTAATGGGCCTTAGATATTTTTTCAATATGGGTATGGGTTGGTTCACAAGATATTTGTGAACCTACCCTATAAATTGCAGACATTGTTTTTTTTTTTTTTTTTCATTTCAAACTTTCATCCACCGTCAAAACTCTCGAAGAATCTCTGTTTCTTCATCATATTTTGTCAAAAACAAGATTTTTTGTGTTTCAATATTAAGTGTAAGTGTTTTTTCTTTCATCTTTGGTACCATTATTTAGTTATTTGAGCTTTGTTGACATTATCTTAGTTGTGATATTTGTCCAGAGATTGTTTTGTCTTTAATTGATAGTTAGAAGTAGAGGAACTTTAATGTAATTATTGAATAGTCTTTACCTATATATATGTAACATCTCTAAATTAATTCACATGTGATTTACAATTAAAGACTTAATTGATGTATTAATGGATCAATATTTCGGTAAAGTAAATTCCGTTGACAAAATTTAAATATGATAAATAATGAGGAGAAATCCTCATTGTAGTTCTTTGAGCAAGCATAACAATAAGGAACCATCATTGGTAGGATATATTTATGTTACATTCTAAATTTCAATCATGTGGAGTTTATATTGTAATAGTCGTATTTTATTTCCATGTAATTTAATTTCTTTCTATTGTAAGTTATTTCGTTTATTTAGAAGTTGAGGGGTGTAGTTTGTAAACCCTTCAAACTTGTATTAAATATTTAAGAGAAACCCTCCTAGGGTTTCCCACAACTTTGTCTCATTCGCAATTGCAAAAGCGGCCGCCGCACACTTTGACATTTTTCTCTCTGACATTTCATCTTTGATTGAGTATTCTCTCTGACATTTCATCTTTGATTGAGTATTCTATTCTCATTGTATAAATATTATTATTATTGTTTATTGAAGTGAGTGCAACAATTACTATTTGGGATGATTCCCGAAATTCGGGTCCATACGAATTTCAGACCCACTCTAAAATTTGTAACTTCATTTTTAGGCTAAGTATACACTGTAAGATTCACACCCGAATTTCGGATCCATCTGAAACTCGGATCCCCCAAATGTTTTTCCCATACTTAGCTTTTCTTTAAAATTTTCTTTTTCATGCATCATTCCATCCGAGTCCGATCCTACTCGAAATTCGGATCACCACACCCGAGTTTTGATCCTACCCGAAACTCGGATCACCTTGCATCCGAAATTTGGTTCCTCAATTGAATTTCAAGACTTAGCATTTTTTTTAAAACATATTTTCCTTTGCATTTCATAAATCAAAACAAAATAAAAATACCATGTCCTTTGCACCATTGGTTCTAGTTCAAATAAACGTTTGAGTGAACACGTCTATTCTAACATTGGTCTCTCAAAGATTGACTTTGGATTTTATAAAGTAGAAAGTACATTCTATTGATAAAAATCCTGATGCGCTAAATAGAATAGACGGGTTCAATTTCACACTTATCACAAACTTAATATCAATGTATTATTTCTATACAGGTCTGCTTAGCTAAGTGTGTTGCTTTTCTATAGGACTAATGGATCACCAGATCACCCTAACCATCCCCCATCCTCCAATCCCTGATAACAACCGACAATTGCCAAAGGAAACCCTTCTCTCCACCGACCAATTCAAAGAGTTTGCTCCTCACAATTGGCAATTAGACCTATCCATTCTTAGTTCTGAAGCCGAGGATATCACTTTTGATATCCTCAAAGGCCATCTCATCTTCTATTCCCTAACCACCGCCATCTCCGTACCCATAATCTAACTTCAAAAATTCTGGCACCACCTGACATTTGTCAATGAGGCAGTCCCTCATTTCACCAATAAAACAGACTCCGTACCCATCCGCCTAACCCTTGCAGCCATTCGCCACATTCTCCGCCTACCATCCGAAAACTTCTCCGTCACTAAATATTCCTATGCCCCTATTCCACCCCCACCCATACACTCCAAAAAAATCCAATCCATAGGATATGATGGTAACTTATCCAAACCATCAGACTTCAAGACGAAGCAACTCCAGTCTCACTGGAGAGTTTTCATTGACGTAATAAATAAATGCTTCACTGGAAAGCATTCCGGACACAACTCTGCATTCATACATGTCTTAACTATGTTCGCCGCATTCGCATATGACAGACACTTTGACTATGTGGCGTTCACATTCGAAGAGCTATAGAGAGTAGTCCAAGATAGAGCAACAAAGAGAGAAAGGAAATTCATACCGTTTCAGAGATTTCTCCAATTGTTTATTCAGTACGCCATGGACCACAATGATGACATCCATGAGAGTCCCGAATCTGATGTATACAAGACGGTTGCCCTTCAACGCGTTAAGATCCTGAGGGAGATTCCTCGAGTACAAGTTATGAATATTTTGTTGACACTTCTCTGAATGGCCAAAAAGGGAAAGGGTAAGGGTATACTACAAGGGAGTGTATCCGGATGAGGCTGTGTCAGAACCGACAGAGCCAACCACATCCGAAGTTGAGGAAAGAGTGAGTGAGGATGAGGGAGTACAGATGACTATTGAAAACATTCTGGGTTCAGGGGAGTGGGAGTGGGAGATGACAATAGTGAGAGAGGGAGCAAAAGGCGAGAGGCCAGAGACTGGTGATTCTAAACGCACCGTCTCTGACCCTTTGAGGGCAGAGAGAATAACAATTGAGGGAGTCCATATACCACAAAGCCGGACAACCCCGCAAAAGACTACTAGTCCAGTGGTCGAACCCACCTACTCCAGCCTCTCAGGTTCCCCTCAAAGGGAACCTGTTTCACAACTCGTGGATTTCACACATATGCCATCACTCTCTCATTCAGAGAGAGGAGATGTTGAAATTGGTCACATGTCGCCCCCAGTGACCGCCTTTTAATTCACCACATCTGAATCCCCACCCCAAATCACTCAGCAGGACGCCTCCGTGGCATCCCCACAAATCAGAGACGGCTCCGTAAAGTCTCTAGAAACTTCCAGATCTGCACTCCCAACGGGGACGCAGAAATGATGGAAGGAAGTACTGAAGTGGCCATACCAATTCCATCTGCTTCAGGTCATCAAGGGATAACTCCCGCGATGTTAACGGCCGCTCTGCATGACGCTGACTTTCTTACACGGGCTGACGTGGACGCCCTCAAGGCAGCTTCAGAGGAACAACATTCCTCCCTTCTCTCTTTCTTGAAGGGTAAAGTTGTTGCAACTCAGAAGTTGCCACCAGGAACCCAATCAGTCCAATCCACAGCATTCATCCAAGAGAAGATTGCAACGACCGCATCAGTTTTCTCTGACCAAATGGAAAGCCTCAAAAGGTTAATTCTACGAGTCGAAGAACAAATGAATAAAAGGATGGACAGGCTGGAGTCAACCGTCATTGATCTGCAGTCAATGTGTAGACCTCAGGCTAAGTCGTTGAAAAGAAAACACGATGAGAACGCCTCAGATTGCAGCCTGAGGGAGAGAGGCAAAGTGTAGGGGGAGCAGAGACTGAGAAGAGTGGAGAGGAAGTATCAGGGGGTCAAACAAAGAAGACTTGACAATGTCGATGGTAGTGTATGAGCCACCTTCAGATAAAGTCGAAATCGTCTTATTGTCTGACTTAGACTGTGAGATTGATCTAGACGAACCTTTAAAAACGCCCAAACCTGAGCCAGAGTCCCCATAAAAATCATCCTCCTCGTTTGATTTCCTAAATTCCCCAACTCACGTTCCACAAGAGGAAATCATGTGAGCTCTGAAAGCTCCTACCCCTACTCCTACACTTCAACCCGCCCTTGAATCAACCACAATCCCACAAGTCTAAATATCGTCCATCCAATCCGCTGAGACATTAGGTCCTAGAATCTTAGACTGCTTTGTAAAGAACCCTGAGTCAACCCTCAAGTATGACATAGTGGACATGGACTGGGTCAAATGGTTTTTTAAAGTAAAAGTACATACTCTACCAGTTGAAGAAAGAAATAAGCTGAGGCTCAACCACCGGGGTTGAGTCTACAAAATGTTGGAAATTCTCACAGCGGAGGTTGAAGCACCACCAGTCCAAGGGCTCAAAGAGTACTAAAAGAAAATGGAAGCCGAATATTTTCTTGAGCCCCACCTGGAAGACAAATTCAAGGTCATATTCATGAAGAACTCGAGAAAATATAGCAGACAGCTGCTCATGGAGCATAGTGATGTATCTAAAGCTGAGTAGACCGAGTACAACCAGATGATGCTGCAGGATACGAGACCAAAATCAGAATATTGGTCAAAGTCAAAGGTGGTTAAGATTGTCTCCATTTTGATGTACAAAATGGCCCGTCTGTTTACACCTTCATATGATATCATTCGAGCTGACGGGTCAACATAACTGATCCACGAGAGTGATTTGGATTTCATGAACCCCGACGACATCGAGACAATGCATAACAAACTGAAAAACAAAGTCAAGGGGCGATTGAGTCATGTCACGGCTCTGGCAGCGCTTACAAGGAGTATGAGACGAACATCCACAGTTATGTGATTAAAAGATATTCAACTGGATATCGAGAGCAACTTCGTCAAAGTTGGACTCAGGGCTCCTGATCAAGAATTTTTTGGTATCGATCATCAACCGATGTATCGAGTATTCATGGGAGCTAAACAAGGAGTCATATTTTTTTATTAGAATGGGCAGAATAAGTTCATGCATTTTAAGGAGTTACCATGTTACTGAGATGGCATTCTTCGGTTAGTAAGAGCAGAGCTGAACAGGAGACTCCAGGAGGATGATGCCCAGACAGTTTATGAACTCAAAAGGAAGCCAAAAGAAATACAGGATCTCCTCAACGCAATAGAGCTTATTAATGACAGGCTACATGCTCGGCAGGTGGTAAAAAGATTTGATCTTGTTATTGGCTTATGCAGATCTGAAGAGCAAGCTTGTCATCCTCTTCAATGATTGAATAAAGGGAGATTGTTACATTCTAAATTTCAATAATGTGGAGTTTATATTTTAATAGTTAGTTGCATTTTATTTCCATGTTATTTAATTTCATTCTGTAACAACCCAACTTTTAGCCCAACTAAATATCTGATCATTGAACCAATAATGTAATATAATTATTACATTATTTTGAATTATAATTTAATTAAGTTTTAAAATATTTAATTAAATTATATGTATTATGAATTATGATTTAATAATTATTAAGATATAAAAATAATAGTGGGTTAAGTAGCAAATAAAAATTGATCAAAGTATATAAATGTAATTTAAAGGTTCATCCTTCACTTTCACACCAAATCTCTCTCTCTTCTTTCTCTCTCTACATTCGGTCCTTCAAGAATTCATCAAAATGGTTTATAAATTTGTAATTAATTGATGCATTGAAGTCAAGAGAAGGTTACAAGAAGCAAACAACAAGCATTTACAAGATTTCAAGGTAACCTTTAGTGTAATTTCGAAATTTGGCTCGGTTTTGAGAAAAACCGAAACCAAAGAATTATAACATGAAATTTATAGGTTGCATGTTAGAATAAATGAATTGAAATCATGTAATTAAGTAATTTGAAGTAATAGAAACGGAAATCGTGAGTTTGATTGTCCAAAATAAGCAAGGAAAGGTAATTTTTGATAAAATTGTGTTCTTGGCAAAAAAATGCTTATTTTGGACGATCTTGATCAAATTATGATGTTTATGATAAGGAAAATAGTATAAACTCAAATAAATAATGATAATATAACATTATTCTAAGTTGCATGTTGATAAAATGGACTTTTGGGAATTTTTATGAAAAAAAATCCGTATGTATATAAGATAGAACACGAAGAACAAATTCTGGGAAATTATGAGTACGGGATCCGAATTCGGATGATTCCCGAATTCGGATGAAGCACCCATTTCGGATGAAATGCCCAGTTCGGATCTCAACTCAAACATAATTCAGATTTTCTAATTTCGGATCTTGTATCATTTCGTATGAAATACCATTTCTGACGAAAGGTGGTCCGAACTCGGATGATCCGAGTTCGGATGGGGCTTAATTCGGATCAAATACACCATTTCGGATATGCCATTTCGGATGATCTAGAACCGAATCCGGATGATCCGAATTCGGATGGTCCTAATCCGGATGCAGTTTTTATAATTCAAAATACACAACAGAATTCCTTATATAAATATGAATGATCAGATTTCAGAAATGTAACTTTATAAGACTTTGAGATTATTACTGACAAAGAATAGAAAGATTCTGATAAGATTTAAGAGATTGATGATAATATGATCAAAATATAAGATTTTGATATCAAAGACCAACGAATGAATCTTGAGCATAAATGATGAACACTGAATATATATTATTCAGATGATATAAGAGCTAATAAATATCAGAAATGATATTAATAACAGATTGAGCAACGAGCAAAATGGCGAGCATCTGAAAGTCTGATATAAATCAGATAGTGGTTCTATCCACTACAGATTGTGAGCAACAGAGCCAGAGCCAGAAACTAAAAGAGCACAAATAACCAGTAACTGTGAGTTGTAGATTTCACTTTAACTGCATATTATGTGAATTGAGACTTTTGTTGCATGATTCTGATTTATTGACATTCTGATCTTGAGCTTATTGACATATGTTATCATAGTATATTTACTATGATTTGTTGAGCTGAGCATTTATTCTTCCGGTATCTATTTCATTGACGAGTCATTTGATTGTTAAGCTTAACTCCATCACTATTGCTCAGTGATTGGGTTAATGTTAAGCTTATGATGTGCAGATTTACGTGATGAAAGCACAGAGGGTAGCTAGAGCTGAGCATTCCGATGATATCCATATAGAGCTTTTACTGGTAGCTAGCCCAGTACGTGGCTGATCCCCACTAATGATGCGTGTGTATGGATTTATCATCATCCGAGCATTCCTTATGAATTTGTCTAAAAGTCTCAAGAGCAACAACAGTTTTATAACTGGGAGCTGAGCAAAGTCGCGCATCAAAAGAGCATTAATTGGCCAATGACCCTTCGAGATTAAGCTGTGCATGAGCCTAGTGCAGTGCATATAGAGCTGAGCCGTGCATGAGCCGAGTGCAGTGCATGTGCTTCCGCGTTCATAATTGCATGTTAAATGTGAAATTCTACATTCTCACTAAGCAATTAAGCTTACCCGTTGTTGCATTATTTTTCAGGTAAAGGCAAAGGATTGGCTGGACCTAGTTCATAGGTCAGGACTTTAAAAGAGCTTGAAGTGCATTAGAACCTGTTTCAACATCTTGGTATTTGGATGATAATAGAGCTTTGGGGTTCGGGTTTAGTTTATATTTGTGCTTTGATGAAATAGTTTAGAAGTCTGTACCTAAATACTTAAAATTCTGTCTCTGTTTGTAATTAACTTTATTTCCGCAATTGTTAATTTTATCTTAGTTTTCTGATTGATATTGCATTGCTACTGGGCCTAGACTTGAGACCTTTGAGAAATCAGAGGGCGTCACACATTCCATTGTAAGTTATTTCTTTTATTTAGAAATTGAGGGGTATAGTTTGTAAACCCTTCAAACTTGCATTTAATATTTAAGGGAAACGCTCCTAGGGTTTCCCACAACTTTGTCTCATTCATAATTGCAAAAGCGGCCGTCGCACACTTTGACTTTTTTCTCTCTGATATTTCATCTTTGATTGAGTATTCTATCCTCGTTGTATGAATATTATTATTGTTTATTAAAGTGAGTGCAACGATTACTCTTTGGGACGATTTAACAATATCGATCATTGATCGATATTAAAAAATAATGATGATGATGGGAAATCATCATCGTCATCTTTTGAGTGACAATAACGATGAGGAACGTCATAGTCAATGAAAACAAAATCCAAAGTGTTGACCTTTAAAAAGGTTAAAGTAAGGAAAATGTAAAAGTTGAAGGGGGTATTTTGCAATCAAGGCAAAAGAAATAAATATAAATGGGTGAGTGTGTGTGTGACCGTTCACACACAACTCTGAAAAGATTTAACAACTCCTTCTCTCTCTCTAAAATACTCTCACCGTCTCTCTCTCTAAAAACCCACAGTTTCTCTTCAAGCTTCAAATAAAAAACCCAAAATTGTGAAAATTAAATGCTGAAAAGTTTGATTCAAGTTGCTAGGAAGGAACTATAGTCATTACAACAATCAATTTGAGGTAAAACTTACTCAAATTCTACGAATTTAGAGGTTTTGTGTTTGATTTTTAAGAAAACCGAATCACAGATTCTGGTTATGGACGTGATGTTAATGCATGTTACTTATTCAAGCTGAAATGTTTAAATCGAGTGTTATGGATGTTATGTACCAAATTTCAACTCTTGAATCAACCCCTAAGTATGATTTCAGGTTTTTACTATGTGTTTTAATGTATGTGTTCGACGAGAAGAAATAAAAGGATCAAAAGGGGGTCTGATTTGGTACATAACCTGTTAAAATGGTGTTAATAAGTGTTAAAACGAAGTATATTGGACCTTGTGTCGATAGTTTTCAGTTACAAGATTAGTACACAATAACCAAATGAAATCCGGAAAATAATAAAAATGTATAAGTATAAACTCGGGTCTGATGAACTCAACTCGGATTCATCTGAATTTCGGATCTAATGAATCTCGGATGGAAAACGTGAAAAATCATAAGTCAGGACACAAATTTCGGAAATGAAGGCATCCGAATTTCGGGTCATGTAAGCATCCGAATTTCAGTTGGAATTGTACAAAATAAAATTCCAAAGATGGAAGCTTGGGCCATCCGGATTTCGGGTCTATCCGAAATTCGTATGGGATCTGAATTTCGGGTCATTGATATTAATTTTAAAAACCATTTTTTAAGAAATAAACAAATATTGATATTGATATTCTATTACATTAACCTAATAGGATCTTTGTGGTGTTAACTAACACACATTGATTTATAACTGCGGTAAAGCCTACCTGTATTGTGTAACACCTTGTGGTATCTTTCCAGGGTATCCTTGCTAAGTAAACCATTGTGAGCAATAGATTACTATTCAAGCATTTATTGTCCTTGCATTCATCTTTGTTGGCATGTTCTTGTTGCTCATACCATACCAGTTGGCACTCTCATATGATTTATTGTTATTGATGCACACTCGCACTTAACATGTTACAAACATGTAGCCTGCGTTCAGTTGGAAGTGCATCCTCTAGTACATGCTTTTGCATGATAATTATCTCATAATCCGGTGTGACCTGGGCTGAGGTTGACCGCAGGCCACTGTTGTCAATCCATGCTTTCTCTACATGATGAAAACTTGTTATCCGTGCCCTCCGCACGAAGGGGCAAGCATTGCCCGTTTTCACATTTGGTTTGTAAAGAAATGTATGTTGAATGTGTAATCTGTTATCTCACTAAGCCGTAGCTTACTGTTGACTTTCACATGTTTTCAGGCAAAGGAAAAGAAGTTGCTGGACCATCTTCATAGGTTTTCACTTAGTCTTTCGGTGATCTCTTAGAAGCTACTTGGTAACTTGATGATGTTGTAGCTTTGGGGTTGGGTATTGATGAAGTTGCAAATGAACAATGATGTTATAATAGCTAGATTATGACTCCGTAGACTTATAAACTTTTCATGCTTTTGTGCTGATGTACTTAAAACTCTTTCTATGTTTGAAACTTTAAATACATTTTAATATTGGGGTATGATTGACATTAACCACGGAAAAGAATAAAGGGTAAATGTGAATAAATAGGACTAAGAAATGAATGTTCTAAATATTATTTGTTATATTTCAGAATATGGCTGGAGACGATATGACTCCTCAACAGATGTTCCAAATGGTGCAAAGCCTAATGGAACAAAACAATGAACTCCAAGCTAAAAGAATGGCTGAGAAAGCTCAATCATTCGCTGACCAGCTTAGGGCTAGGGATGAGGCCGAGGCTAAACGCAAGGCCGATAAAAGGAAAGACAAGGAACGTCAACAATGAGACAAGCAAGAAGACTCTTGTTCTCCCAGTAAGGCAAAGGGCTATAGATGCAAGGATTTCGAAAGCAGTGAGGCTATATTGTTTGATGGAACTAGAGATTTTGTTACGACATTGGAGTGGTTTACTACCACTAAGACAACCTTCCGAATAAGCGAATATGCTAAGAAGGATATGGTTCGATTTGCCACCGCAATGTTCACAAAGGATGCCATCATGTGGTGGGATACAATAGTTAATGTGATGACGATGGAATAAGTTCTCATATGTCTTGGACTGAGTTTAAGGAAGTATTTTCACAACAATATTGTCCTGCTGATGAGAAGCGCCGTCTGGAGGCGAAATTTTTGGGACTGACTCAGGGAACGAAAACAGTTACCCAGTATGCTGTTGAGTTCACCCGCTTGAGTCTGTATGCACCCCATCAAATTGACACTAAAGAAAGAAGGATATACCGGTTTGAGGCCGAATTAGACTGGGAGATTCTTCAAACCATGAGTAGTGTTCGATATACAACATTTGCTGAGTTATTGGATGCTGCTTGGAATGTGGAGCAGATTTTACTGCCTTCTGGATATGTCATGGGATCAGCTGCTACAGGTCCAACTCAACCGTCGACGCCAAAAAGGCAATGAGAATATGGGAACTCTGGATCATCTCGATCCTCACCTCAATCAAATCAACCATCATCCTCACCAAGGAAAGGAAGGGCCTTCTCGGTCAGTACTGAATCAACGGACTGCCGGTGACGCCGAAAAACTCACTCTAGGGAATGCAAAACCCAGGATATGTATTGTTACTACTATGGACAGAACAGAGATCACTGGGAGAATTGTCCACGGAAAGCTAAAGCGTGCTACAACTGCAATAAAGTCGGCCATTTGGCCAAGGACTGCCGAAAGCCTCTGCGAAATCAAAACACCCAATAATCAACCACGAGGTCTTCCGGAGCTTCCACCGCTTGGAGGGAACAAACCTGAAGGGCCCTAACCAGGGTGTTTCAAATTAGTGTTGAAGAAACAAAGGATGATCGTGAAGTGGTCACTGGTACGTTCTTAATTAACTCTCTTCCTGGTCGTATTCTATTTGACTCTGGAGCAAATCGTTCGTTTGTCTCCACTACATTTGCGCAACAATTTAACATGCCTACGTCAAAATTACAATTTGTACTTGATATCGAAACTACTAGCCACTTGTTAGCTAAGGCTGATAAAGTGTATAGGAATTGCACCTTACTCATAGAAGATGTAGTATTCAACTTAGACTTAATTCCCATGGTATTTGGGGAGTTTGACGTCATTGTGGGTATGGACTGGCTTGTTCATAATGAGGCTCAGATAGTATGTAAGAAGAAGATGATTAATATTACCACCCCTGAGGGTCGCGATATGTGTATTTACAGTGAAAGGCAAAAAGGCGATTTATGCCTTATTTCTATTGCTAAAGCCCGAAAACACGTTGCTAAGGGTTGTTCTGCCTATCTGACATATGTTGTTGATGCAAAGGATGAAAAAAAATTATTTCTACCGTTCCCATTGTCTTAGAATTTCCAGATGTCTTTCCAGAAGATATCTGGGGATTGCCACCAGACCGTCAGGTGGAATTCCGCATCGATCTTGTTCCTGGAGATGCTCCTATAGCAAAAGCTCCTTATCTCTTAGCCACTGCAGAAATGCAGGAAATGATGAATCAATTGCAAGACTTGCTTGATAAAGGATTCATACGCCCGAATTCTTCTGATTAGGGCGCTCATGTTTTATTTGTCATGAAGAAGGACGGCACATTACATATGTGCATTAACTATCACGAGCTCAATAAAGTGACCATCAAGAATAAATATCCACTGCCCCGGATTGATGATCTCTTCGACCAGTTGCAAGGCGTCAGTTATTTCTCGAAGATTGATCTCCGATCAGGGTATCATCAACTTAAAGTTCACAAATATGATATTCCTAAAACGGCTTTCAGAACTCGTTACGGACACTACGAGTTTCTGGTGATGCCATTTGGTCTTACAAACGCGTCGGCTGCTTTCATGGATCTCATGAATAGAGTTTGTCGGCCAATGCTTGACAAATCTGTCATTGTTTTCGTCGATGACATTCTTATCTATTCAAAGACCAAGGAAGATCATGCAACGCATCTGAGAGAATTTCTAGAGTTGCTACGAAAGGAGTGACTTTATGCCAAATTTTCAAAATGTGAATTCTAGTTGAGGCAGGTAAGTCTCAACATTAAAATAAAACTATTCTTTGACTAAATTCACTTGTAAACTCTTGTTAACTTTGCTCCTCCTCAACGTTTAATTCAGATCCAATTTTCAGGGCACTTGTATCTGGTGTTGGTATTGTTATTGATCCAACAAAGTTCGAGGCTATCCAGAACTGGGAATCTCCATGTAATGCCTCATAAATCCGTGGTTTCTTGGGATTGGCTGGTTACTAACGCCGATTCATCAAAGATTTCTCCAAAATTGTTCTTCCGCTTACCAAGCTTACTCGTAAGAACACAACTTTCACTTGGGAAGAGGAACAACACGTGGCTTTTGAAACATTGAAGAAACTATTAAGTGAAGCGCCAATATTGGCCCTGCCTGAAGGAA
The DNA here is from genome assembly GCA_020465985.1 of Centrapalus pauciflorus. NCBI lineage: Eukaryota > Viridiplantae > Streptophyta > Magnoliopsida > Asterales > Asteraceae > Centrapalus > Centrapalus pauciflorus. The sequence continues at coordinate 112,759 of JAANYP010009175.1, read as the reverse complement.
ATGAAGACTTGGTAGTCTATACCGATGCATCAGGCATGGGATTTGGAGCAGCGTTGATGCAGTGAGGAAATGTCATAGCATATGCTTCTAGACAACTCAAACCCCATGAGAAAGATTACTCCACCCATGATTTGGAGTTTACTTTAGTGACATTCACTCTGAAACTCTGGAGACATTATCTATATGGGACCAAATGTCAGCTCTACACTGACCATAAGAGCTTGAAGTATATATTCAGTAAGAAGGACTTGAATATGTGACAATGCATGTGTATGGAGCTGATAAAGGATTATGACTGTGAAATCCTTTAACATCCAGGAAAAGCCAACATGGTTGTCGATTCCTTAAGTACAAAGGCTTACTGCAAAGACTACTGTTACGCCTTAACTTCTACAATGCTAACTTCAACCATAATTGATAAAGTAAGGGATGCTCAATCACATGCGCTAAAGGATGAGAATGTTAATGATGAAAATGTCATAATTCAGCTACCAATAATGCAAAATGATGGAACCGGGTTGAAGGGTGTGTATGGAAGGATATGGGTTCCTAAGTTGAGGGCATGTATCATGGATCTAGGAGGTAACTGGGATGATCACATTTCTTTAGCTGAGTTCTCGTACAACAATAGTTACCATTCTACAATCAAGATGGCGTCATTTGAGTTCTTGTATGGAAGAAAGTGTAGGACCCCAACTTGTTGGAGGGAAACAAGGGAAACTCCTATTGCTGGACCGACTTTAGTACAAGAACCCAATGAAAAGATTCAACTGATCCGACAATATATGAAAACGACGCAAGATCGACAAAAGAAATATCACGATCGCCGTCACAAAGCCATTGAATTTCAAAAAGACTTGAAGGTGTACCCGATGAAAGGAGCATGGGCTAATTCATAGATCTTTGGGCTTTGATTACCAAGGAATGCGCAACCTAGTATATTTTAGATCTCAATTAAAAGTTCTTAGGTGGAGCTGCTTCATGTTTTTTAGAGTCACCAGATTTGTGAACCGAGGGAAACTATCTCCTCGATTTGTCAGACCTTTTCGTATAATTGAGAATCAGTCCTATTACTTGGAATTGCCAAAAAAATGCTATCAGGAGTTCACCCAGTCTTTCATGTGGGTTACTTAAGTAAAAGTCTGGTGCCCGAGAGGGAACCATGGGCTGATCATCCGGAAATACAAGTAGATGAACGGCTAAGATTTGTTGATAAGCTGAAGTGCATATTGGAGACTAAGATCAAGAAGCTCTGGAACAAAGAAATCAAGATGGTGCTAGTAAAGTGGAAGCATCACAGGGGAGCTAACCACACTTGGGAGTCTGAAGAAGACATGAAGACCAAGTACCCAACTTTGTTTAGCGCAGCATGACTTCGCGGATGAAGTATAAGCGTGGTGGAGCCCATGATTTAACATCCCTAATTTTATTCACTTGTAAAATTAAAAGACTTAATTGATGTATTAATGGATCAATATTTCGATTAAGTAAATTCCGTTCACAAAATTTAAATATGATAAATAATGAGGTGAATTCCTCATTGTAGTTTTTTGAGCAAGCATAACAGTAAGGAACCGTCATTGGTAGGATAAATATCGATCATTGATCGATATTAAAAATAATGACGATGATGAGAAATCATCATCGTCGTCTTTTGTGCGATAATAACGATGAGGAACCGTCATAGTCAATGAAAACAAAATCAAAAGTGTTGACCTTTAAAAAGGTTAAAGTAAGGAAAATGTAAAAGTTCAACGGGGTATTTTTCGATCAAGGCAAAAGTTCAATAAATATAAATGGGTGAGTGTGTGTGTGTGTGTTTGTGTGACCATTCACACACAACTCTGAAAAGATTTCGCAGCTCCTTCTCTCCTTATAAAATACTCTCACCGCCTCTCTTTCTAAAAAGCAACGGTTTCTCTTCAAGCTTCAAATCAAAAACACAAAATTGTGGAAATTAAAGGCTGAAAAAAGTTTGATTCAAGTTGCTAGGAAGAAACTATAGTCATTAAAACCATGGATTTGAGGTAAAACTTACTCAAATTCTACAAATTTAGAGGTTTTGTGTTCAGTTTTTATGAAAACCGAATCAAAGATTCTGGTTATGGATGTGATGTTAATGCATGTTACTTCTTCAAGCTGAAATGTTTAAATCAAGTGTTATGGATGTTATGTACGAAATTTCAACTCCTGAATCAACCCCTAAGTATGATCTCAGGTTTTTACTATGTGTTTTAGTGTGTTTGTTCGACGAGAAGAAATAAAAGGATCAAAAGGGGGTCTGATATGGTACATAATCTGTTAAAATGGTGTTAATAAGTATTAAAAAGAAGTATATTGGACCTTGTATCAATAGTTTTTAGTTACAGGATTAGTACACACAAACCAAATGAAATCTGGAAAATAATAAAAATGTCTAAGTATAAACTCGGGTCTGATGAACTCAACTCGGATTCATCCGAATTTCGGATCTAATGAATCCTGGATGGAAAACTTGAAAAATCGTAAGTCAGGACATGAATTTCGGATATCAAGGCATCTGAATTTCGGATCATGTAAGCATCCGAATTTCAGGTGGAATTGTACACAATAAAATTCTAAGGATGGAATCTCGGGCCATCCGGATTTCGGGTCTATCCGAAAATCGTATCGGATCTGAATTTCGGGTCATTTATCTAAATTTTAGAAATTAAGTTTTAAGAAATAAACAAATATTGATATTCTATTACATTGACCTAACAAGATCTTTGGGGTGTTAGCTAACACACATTGATTTATAACTGCGGTAAAGCCTACCTGTATTGTGTAAGACCCTGTGGTATCTTTCCAGTGCATCCTTACTAAGTAAACCATTGTGAGTGATAGATTACTTTTCAAGCATTTATTGTTTTTGCATTCTTATTTGTTGGCATGTTCTTGTTGCTCATAACATATCAGTTGACACTCTCATATGATTTATTGTTATTGATGCACACTCGTATTTGACATGTTATAAACATGTAGCATGCGTTCACTTGAAAGTGCATCCTTTAGTACATGCTTCTTCATGATAATTATCTCATAAATCGGTGTGACCAGGGCTGAGGTTGAGAGCATCCACTGTCAGGGACTGATTATCCCATATATCTCATTCAAGCCAAGTTGTACATCCCCTATCGATTTTTGAACGGCCAATCCATGCTTTCTCTGCATGATGAAAACTTGTTATCCGTGCCCTCCACATGAAGGGGCAAGCATTGCCCGTGTTCACATTTGGTTGTAAAGAAATATATGTTGAATGTGTAATTTGTTATCTCACTAAGCCATAGCTTACTGTTGACTTTTACATTTTTTCTAGTAAAGGAAATGAAGTTGCTGGACCATCTTCATAGGTTTTCACTTAGTCTTTCAGTGATCTCTTAGAAGCTACTTGGTAACTTGATGATGTTGTAGCTTTGTAGTTGGGTATTGATGAAGTTGCAAATGAACAATGATGTTGTAATAGCTAGATTATGAGTCCGTAGACTTATAAACTTTTCATGCTTTAGTGTTGATGTACTTAAAACTCTTTCTATGTTTGAAACTGTAATTATATATTAATATTGGGTTTACATGTTGATCCTAGAGTTTATCATAAGTCACTAAAAAGAAGGATGTTTCAATATAGTCTATGGTTATCGACTATTTAGCAAAATACAGTGACTAAGCATTGTGTGAATTTTCATTCCAATCATTGTTCTATTATTGCTTTATGATTGTCATTATTATATGATTGTTAAGTGTCAATGTGATGATATGAATGGTAGTAATCTTTATATCATTAATAAATGGTATCAGAGCAAGTTTGATTGGATTTAAACTTCATCTTTTTTGTGTTCATCGTGCTTAAAATAATATATTGTTCTTCAAGGTTATTCATGCTTAATATTGTTTTTAAGTGTTTGATAATCGATTAAACAAGTGTGTTAACACAAAAAAAAAAGATCATTAATCCTTCTCATTGATTTATGTGTTCTGTTAATAGATTGAGTGAATAAGTGCAAGAATAATTGATCTAGGGTCAGCCGACAGAAACCCTAAATTAATTAAGGAAAAAGATATCTTGAATCTTTAACTTTAGCAACTCCATGATAATTTAGGAAACTAAATATTGGTTTAATTATATTTAAATACGTTTTAAGTGATTTCTGTGCACCCTGATCAGAAACTGTGTAAATTTTCGAAGCTCAGCCATTCCAAAGTCCCGAACTCCACTTCAGTCTTCCGAATCTTCGGAAGTCTTGAGAAGTGAACTTTCATCCTTTTAATTGTTCTGTAAAGTTCTTTTTGATAATTTTATTGCATTGTTCCCTTCTGAATTTGTTGCTTTAGGAAATCACTATTCATTTCACGAGACTCATCCCTCTACACCATCGATGTATCCACAAACAAAGTGAATGACAACATATGTTTTTACACAAAGGCCAAGACCAATGATTCGTGGTTATGGCACAAGTGGTTGTCTCATTTGAATTTTGACAACATCAACAAGCTTGTGCTCACTCGTTCGGTAAAGGGTCTTCATCTGTTGCGTTACACAAAGGAACATCTATGTGTAAGGTCACCTACCTACGGATGCAATCTTGACGTGACACCGTCCAACGAGTGTGGAATCCTCGTTAGTGGATTAACGGATTGATCACACAAACGAAACACAGAGACCAACACGATGATAGACGTAAACACGAACGTCCCGACACGTGATCCTCTCCAAGAACACTCTGAAAACACTCTGCAAACACTCACAAGTTCGTAATCGCCTCGAACAAAGATTTCTGCAACGATTCCTAATCAAAACTTATTAAACCTTAATTATAACCATTAGATTCGAACTTAGTCTGGAAAAGTTCGAGAAGGCCCAAGCCCACGAACTTGTCCACCAATAAGTTCGAACCAGGGCTTTGAACTTATGTTTGAACTTAAGTAAAACATCAATCACAAACAAGTTCAAACATATATACAATCAATATCAAACATATATCAAACATGTATTAAAGTGCAATTATGAAGACTTGAACTATTACAAAACATTATCTACACTTAGACTGCTATCGTCACACAGGATGCACTAACACTATGTGATGTGTGTGAAAAAGGGAATATGACAAAGTCATCATTTAAGTCTAAGACTGTGGCCTCAACAAAAAGTCCTATTGAACTACTTCATATGGACCTCTCCGGCCCAATGCGAACTGAACCTAGAAATGGCAAAAAGTATGGCATGGTCACATTTGATAATTTCTCAAGATACACCTGGATTCATTTTCTAAGATCAAAGAATGAAACTCCCGAATTGTTGATCAAGTTCATTATGCAAGTTCACAATCAACTCTAAAAATCAGTTCATACCATTCACACGGATAATGGCACGGAGTTCACCAATTCTGACTTGTCGTATTATTTGGTATCCAACGGGATTGACCATCAACTCTCAATAACTTGGTCTCCACAACAAAATGGTGTGGTTGAACGGCGCATTCGTGCGTTGGTCGAGGCTACACACACTATGCTAACCTACTCGAAGCTTCCAATGTCTCTCTGGGCAGAAGCGATAGGAATGACATGTTACATACAAAATCATTCCATATTGCACAAATGCTTCAACAAAAATCCCTATGAACTTATAAATAACAGAGTGCCTCTAATAAAATATTTACATGTCTTTGGTTGCACGTGTTTTATTCAAGACAAAAGGGGAGACAAAGGCAAATTTTACGACCGCTCACACAAAGGTATATTTGTTTGTTATTCGGCATCATCTAAGGCCTTTCAAATCTACAACCGCGTCACCCAAACAATCCAAGAAAGCATCGATGTTCATTTCGAGAAATTTCCATATTCAGGTCTTGTGAAACTCACCTCCTCCACTCACCCCATTCCAGTTACTCATGTTCTTTGATGATTTATACTGAACTCCTTCACCCACTTTCACAATCTCTCAGTACCAAGTAGGCAACTCTACGACTAATTCGAGTGACATCATCATACCTAATTCCGATCGATCACTTGACACTACCTCAATGGAAATATCTCCTACTGATAAATTTCTGAAACCTAACAACATCGATGAATCTACTCCTCTGGAACCAATTCAAGACTCAAATTCCCCACCGTAAGTTTAGCATGAGACTAAATGGACAAGGGCATACCCCTTAACTCAAGTTATTGGTGACCACGAGGCACCTGTTCAAACAAGGCTAGCTACATTGAACGAGTGTCTCTACTATGCCTTCTTGAGTCAAGCTAAACCTAAATCTGTCAATGAAGCTTTGTTAGATTCTGATTGGATAGTCTCCATGCAAGAAGACTTGAATCAATTCGAGAGATTAGAGGTCTGGCGACTAGTTCAACGTCCCATAGATCGAACCGGGATAGGTACCAAGTGAATTTTCAAGAATAAGCGGGACGAGAATGGGATAATAGTTAGAAACAAATCTAGGCTAGTTGCTAAAGGGTACCAACAAGAAGAAGGGATAGGTTATGATGAGAACTTCGCCCCAGTTGCTCGTTTGGAAGCAATTCGATTATTCCTTGCATATGCTGCTCATAAAGATTTCACTGTCTTTCAGATGGATGTCAAAATGATATTTCTTAATGGAATCCTTGAAGTGGAAGTATTTGTTGAACAACATTAAGGATTCAAGGTTGAGGACAAACCACATCATGTCTATGTTTTCGACAAAGCTCTTTATGGTCTCAATCAAGCTCCTTGCGCTTGGTATGATAGCCTCTCTACTATTCTGCTTTCGTCTGGCTTCACAAAAGGTACAATCGATACCACTTTGTTCACTAAAAGAAAAGGTAATGACATTATGCTTATTCAAATCTATGTTGATGACATAAGTTTCGGTTCCACGAACCGTAAGTTTTGTGATGAATTCTCATCCTAATGTCGTCCTGGTTTGAAATGAGTATGATGGAAGAGATGAACTTCTTTCTCGGACTCCAAGTTAGGCAAATGTCTAACGGTATTTTCATAAATCAGTCTAAGTATACTCTTGACATGCTCAAGAAGTATAAATATGACTGCACTAAAAAAAACACCCTTGTACACTCGAACTAACTATTCACCCGAAGACGAAGGACAAACGGTGGATGTGACGACTTATAGTGTGATGATTGGCTCTTTATTATACCTTACGGCCAGCAGACCGAACATTATGTTGCAACATCCTTCTGTGCTCATTTTCAAGAAAACCCAAAAGAAATCCACTTAATTGCTAGAAAACAAATTTTTCGTTACCCCAAAGGGACTCATAACTTTGGTTCTAAAAGAACATGTTTTCAACTGACAGCATACGCAGATGCATATTTTGTAGGATGTCACATGGACAGAAAAAGCACCTCAGGTACGTTACAATTCTTGGGAGACAAACTAATCAGTTGGTCATCCAAGAAACAAAATTGTGTTTCTCTGTCCACATGTGAAGCTGAATACATTGCTGCTACAAGTTGTAGTTTTTTAAGCAAGCATAACAATGAGACACCGACATAGACATATATATAAGGTGTAAATGAGAAATTTACAAACTCAAAGGATGTAAAGTGAAAATTAAGGCAAAATAGAAATAAATATGAGGAATATGTGAACAACCGTTCACTTTTTACTAAATCTTACTCTCTCTCTCTCTCTCTCTCTCTCTCTCTCTCTCTCTCTCTCTCTCTCTCTCTCTCTCTCTCTTTCTCTCTCTGAAACTCACGAATTCAGAATCAGGAACAGCAGAATCATTGAATTAGTGGCTGGAAAGTTGGATGTAGATTGATATTAAGGAACTATAGTTACTGCAAACAAAAAATCATGGTAATACATACTCCAATCTACGATTTTGAGACTTTTGTGTTCGGTATTATTGAACACAAAATCATAGATTCTGGAGTTTGATGTTATTGCATGTCATAGATTCTTGATATGTTCAAATCAAGTAATAGTGAAGCTATGTATCAAATTTCAGACTTTGATTCACTCTCTAAGTACGATTTTGAAATCACTAAGTGTTTTTAGTGTGTGTGTTCGTCGATATGAAAGAAAAATAGTAAAAAAGGGACTGATTTGGTACATATATTGTGATGTTTCATGTTAAAGAGTGTTATATGTAGAATATTAAGCTTGCATTATCGATCTTCAGCTACTGAGTAAGTACAAAAAGGATTAAGTGAAATCTGGAAAATATTGGAAATGTATAAGTATGAACTCGGGTCTGATAAACATATCTCGGATCCATCCGAGTTCCGTTCATAGCCTAGTTTCGGATCAAGAGAATCTCGGATGGAAAAACTTGAAAATTTACAAAGTCAAGACACGAATTTTGGACTTAGAGGCATCCGAATTCGGACCATGTATTCATCCGGTGTTCGGATAAATAATTCAAAATAAAAGTTTAAGGATGGGAATCTTGGGCCATCCGGATTTCGGGCCAATCCGAAATTCGGATGTGATCCGAATTTCATATCATTTCAATCCAAATTTTTAAGATTAAGATTTAAGGATTAATCTATAGATTTACTATTACACTGACTTAACAGGATCTTTGTGGTGTTGACTAACACATATTGATTCAGAGCCTATTTGCACTGTGTAAAACCACTGTGAGTAATAGATTAATATTCAAACATTTTTTTGTCTTTGCATTCATATTTCATATTTCAATGGCATGTTCCTGTTCTTCAAAATACATTATTTGGCACTCACATATGATTCATTTGTATTGATGCACACTCGTACTTGACATGTGACAAACATGTAGCCAACGTTCATTTGAAAGTGCATCACTGAAATCATGTTCTGACATGATGACACTTCATAATCTGAAGCGACCTAGACTGGGGCTGACAGCAGGCCATTGTCGGGGACTGATCATCCCATACACTTTCCTGGTCAGGTTTTGCACATCCCTGGTCAGCATTTTGAACTGTCAAACTCCATGCTTGCACTGCATGGTGAACACTTCTTATGGGGCTTGCACTGCCCATTTGCACATTAGTTTGTAAAGAAATATCTGTTGAATGATTAATCTATTATCTCACTAAGCCACAGCTTACCCGTTGACTTTCAATGTTTTCAGGCAAATAAAAAGGTGTAGCTGGACCTTCTTCTTAAGTTTTCACTCAATTCCCGGTGACCTTTATAAGCTTCTTGGTACATTGTTGATGTTGTAGCTTTGGGGATGGGATATGATGATGTTGAAACCAAACAAAGATGATGTAATAGTTAGATGATGACACCATAGTCATATACATTAATTATTCCTGCTTTAGTGTGGAGCTACTTAAAACTTGTTTTATGTTTGACAATTTAATTGCATGTTAATCTTTTGGTTGCTTATTGAACCTGGCGTTATCAATTATCAATACAAAAATGAGGATGTCTCATCAGTCATATAACACCGTCTTTAGTAGTACATCCGTGAATCTCGATTCTAAAGAAGACATGCTTATTCTTTCTAGTTTTCCTTACACAATCTCATATTAACAACACCTTTTTCCTTGATCTTCAGGTACTAACTAAGGTATCTCTTTCTCAGGTTCAAAGATGTAAGGCGACCGAATCCTAGAAGAAGAATTGCTGCCCAAGTCACCATGGTCACCTTTCACAAAGAATAATCTCCAACTAGATTTAACAAAGTTCAGCACAGATAACATAGTGTTTGACATCCTGAAGGGGCACCCCCTCAACTATGCTCTCATTACTACAGTCAGTGTTCCCCATATTTATTTACAAGAATTCTGGCACTTCATGGAGTATGCTGAGGATTCTGAACCATACCTGAAAAGTCGAATTGACAGTTGTGAGGTTCACAATACTGAATGGGCGCTTCGATCTATTCAAGCCTGGCTGTTCATCAAATGTTCCACTCTTTTGTGTTCAGCCGACACTACAATTATGTTGGGTTCGTTTTCCATGAACTCGTGGGCGCTCTTAAATCTTGACGATCCAAGACTTCCATCCCTTATCAGTGGTTTCTATAGTTGATAATCCAGGCATGTATCAACAACTCCGATGCATCAATGAATGAGGAGAAGCCAATTGTTATCCGTGTCATACTATCTTATAAATCAAGATCAGACCCAACAATCCAAACATTGTCGTCTTGCCATTTCCTTTGTCGTTGATTCAGAATTCCAATATGAGAAAGAAACGAGTGAGACAATACCTGAGGGAACATTATTCATCCATTTTCCCGTTAGAATAGACAGAATCTACCCAGGATGACTCCATGAGTGTGCTGAAAAGTGAGGATGCGACTTCTGGAGATTAGGTCGTTAAAGTTGAAAACTCGAGTTCCAATAGTCAGGATGAGCGAGGGAAAAAGAGAAAGTTCCTGGAATTGGCTAAACAACCATCAACACTGGATTTCGGGAAGGCTCAAGCTATTAGATTTGGAAAAATACTCACTGCAATGGAAACTAAGGGTGCTGAAGGAGTTGGTTGTGAGAAAGAGGGTGAGGGATCCCACAGCACAACCAGCTGGGTATTACCTACTCTAAAGGCTACCACACCCGTCCACTCTGTTCCTTCTCAACAAGGAACAGTTTCATCTTCTCACTGGGATCATGCACATTATCTATCTCCACCTCATTTGGAGGTCAGAGATATTGAAACATTAAGGCCACTGCCCCAGCCATTAGACAATTTTTTACCACATCGAGTCTAGCACCTCTTGATCAAACATCTATTCTCAGGACACATTCATTTTAGTCTGGGGCCAATGCTCCAAGTCAGCACCGTCTGCATGACGTTGCCAAAACCTCCGAATCTGTACCTCCCTCAGGTAGGGCAGAAATGACGAAGGGAAATCCTACCAAGAACACATCTTCGCCAATCTTGAAAGCAAGTCACTCTACTATTCAGGCAACTACAACAAAAGTAATGTGAACGAAAGGTCTACGTGACTCCAACAACGCCATTGAGTTTCCCATTCACGTGACCTCTAAAAGTCTTCATGGCCTTCATGACATCAAGGTGATCGACGCATTTTACATGAAGGTTTTCATGGTCATTTTATATGTAAATGCATCTCTTTCGTAGAAAAGAAGCTACTTTCATAAGTATTTTGTTTGAATCAGGTGATGAAAGCAAATGACCAGGATTGGTGTTGATTGGAGTAAAAATGCTTGAAAAGAAGCAACAGATCAATCTGCCAAAAGGTGATCAATCTGTCCGAGATCAGAAAGTTTTTAGAAGAATATCAAAGCTTCAGCAGACTAATCCGTTCAAAACCCCATCAGTCTGTTCGAACGGAATTTTGCAAAAAGAGTGGATAAACATCAATTGATTCCGTTAGGGTTTTGAGATATTAATAAAAAGGGAGGCCATAGATAGTCCAGGGGGCATCTCACACGCATCCAAAGCCCCTCTTTCACCTCCGTCAATCGCCGGAACTCCGTCTAACACCGAATCAACGTCTAAATCACTTTTAATTCAACCATTCTGCGATCCAATGCCTTGAAGATCTGTTCACTAATCAAGATGCAATCTTTGATGTCCATGGAGGACTAATCACATCACGGTTACTTCTGAGGATAATCCATAGCGAAGTTTTTATATTTTGTCAAGTATTTTTGTTATATAACATTGATACATTCCATGTGGTTTTCATTAGTTAATCATATGATTGTGTTTTTGTGTTCACACTTCTATTGTTTATTATCGTAAGATAAATTATTACAATCATATCGTTTGTGCCGAGCTCATACTAGAATAGGAGTTAACATGAGTGATGATGAAAATATACTTCGTGCCCAAGATACATTGATAATATTGCGAATAGGTCATGGCTATGTGATCTTGAGTATAACCTAATGGAATATGGAATATAATTACTTTTCTATGTGATAAAACCCAGAAGTAATCCATCCATCCATCCATATAATCATAACCTAAGTGTTTGGTGTTATTATGTTCCACGTCTTTCTAAGTAGTGATTTTTGTCTCCTTTAAGTTTGCATTGTTTTATTAATGTTCCTTCTCAAGTTTCATTTTTTGCTCAATTAAAACATGTAGATTTGTGTTTACGCAGCAACTATAACCACATGTTCCCCGTGGATACTATTATGACGTATTTTGTACATTATATTCCGTCTTATTTTGCCTCGGATTTGTGTAATTTTTGCCTCGAATTGTTGAAATATGACACTTATTTGATTACCTTTGTATTTTGCAGTTCAGAGATTGCCAAATTATCAAAAGGAACGGATATTGGAGCAAAATCATCAAATCTACTGTCTAAGCCGAACTTCCCTGGAGCTGAGCTGATTTGAGTTGACTTTGACTCTTCTACACGGATCGCGGTCGTGACCACAAGATCACAGTCGTGCTCCTTATTGCTACCAGGATCGTGATGGCATTCTTCATTGCGACCGTGATGGCCAAGCGCGGCCGCAATCGTATTCTGATTATAAAATCTTTCAAAGGCCATCTTGGATTTTTACGCTTATTTTTGACGAACTTTTACACATATTTAGAGATGCTATTAGTAGGTGTAGAGATAGATTTTGGTTTTTAGTTTAGAAACGTTTAGATTAGTAAAGCATTCGGGTATTAGTGTAGATCCAAGCATTCGGTTGCGGTTTTCTAGAGTTTTTTCATCCGGTTTTGGTACACTTTTTCCTTTTAACTTTCTGTAATGGTAATGTTTAGCATAGATTTCGTTTATCTTATTTTTATTATCATGATTAGTGAGTAATTTAGTTAAACACTAGCTTCGGCTACGTTTTTATATGGATTAGTGGAGTATTTGGATGGTTTTGGTTGAAAATTATTTGATTCATTGATGTATTTTCGATTCATTCGATTAATATTGGTAGAGTTAGTATTATAGTTGATATTCTAGCATTATGTGATGATGATTATTGATTGTAAGTGCTGATATTTTGTGAACATAATCAAATTTATATAATTTATTAATTGGTTGTTATTTCTAGCATTATTGTGATTATGAGATGGTGACGACATAATAAATTGTGAAATCATTGTATGGAAATTAGTCCTTGGCAATATTGTGATTATAGGATTAGTTTAATCTTTGATTTCCTTAAACTTGATTATGTTTATGCAGCTAAACTGAATATTTAGAGTTCTTTCCGAGTGCTTGACGTGTAGACAGATTTAATCTCTAAAAGCTAGATTTAATTGACTTAATTAATTGCAAAATTAATTTTCTATCGATTTTAAGAAATTGGGGTATACCAGAGAACTCCGTGCTTGATTTTTTGAAATTAATAAAACGTGTTCATGAATCGGTTTTACATCAAAGTTTCAAACCCTTGAACTTAAAAGATCAAAACAGTTGGATTAAATTCTAACTAACTTTTCATTGACCAAAAACATCCTAATTGTTTATTCACCTTTTTACACCATTAATCATAAAAGACGTATCCAAGTGATTGTTGCTTTTAATAAATCTGGTATTTTCCATGTTTTTAGTTCGATAGCTTATCATCTTTATTAATCGGCCAGTTAGTTTAGATATTTAGGATTAGAATCATCCTCATCCTTTCTCAATAGCTAGATATTAGTAAACGTCTTAGTATCAGTATCTCGTTTCCTATTGTTGTTCCCTGTGATCGATAATTCCCGAGGTCAGCTTCAAGCTGTCTATCTACTACTGGTACACTACAAGTGGTATTTGGTATAACTTAGGCTTTCTTCATTCTTTTGATTCTTATAGCCAATTTCGCGTAGATCAAAATGGCGCCGGTGCCGGGGAACAGCTAGAGATATTGTGAAAGGATTTGTGCTGGTAGATTAGCTGATCCTTCTTTTGGGATTTCATCCCCGGGAAGTTTCCTTTCTTGTTTTTCCTTCTCTATCTTATTCCATCCATTCTCTCAGTGTTTGTGTATGGTTTATGACTCAGAATTCCAATCCGCAGGATGTAAGTCCATATAAAGAACATGAAAGAACCTTACACAACCGTCTTCACCATCCTTCACTTCCTATTATTGAAATTATTTATAGCTCATCTGAGTCTTCTGACCAACCTGTCCCTGCACTGGCTGATAGAGGTCGTGTAGATTTAGTGGTTGAGTTACCTTTACTCTCACCTTCTTCTCCATCTTCTGATTCATCTTCTTCCTTACCCCCTTTTAATAATTCTTCTAAGCCAATCATGGCGACCGTCGCACCATGCTTGAGCCGAACCAACTGGTCACCGACGACTCGAAAGGTGCCATCGGTATTCCCGGGTTTGATGCAGTGAATTTTGAACTAAAGTCCAGCCTCATCACTTTAGTTCAAAATAATGCACAGTACTGTGGTATAGCATCTTAGGATCCTTATGCACACATGAAGAAATTCAGGAAAGCGTGTGGCTCATATAAGGTGAATCAAGTTCCTAAAGAGATTATTCGACTAATGCTATTCCCATACTCACTTACTCGACATGCTCTTACATGGTATGATACTATCCTTCCAACTCTATTCATACATGGAAAGACATGGAGACACAGTTCCTATCAAAGTTTTGTCCGCCCTCACACACCACTCAGCTTATGAGTGACATTCTAGGATTCAGGCAGAAGCCTGAAGAATCCTTATGTGATGTGTGGGAGCGGTACAAAGAATCTATAATGAAGTGTCCGGATCACAATCTTACTCTCAATCACCAAGTCAAAGTCTTCTATGAAGGTGTGCATCCGACACTATTTGATCGATTCTACTTGTAGTGGATCTATCTACAAGAAGACACCTGTGGAGGCTGTTCAGATTAGGGATGTGTAGAATAACTGAAAAACCGAACCGAACTGGAACCGATTTATAATATTCGGTTCGGTTATCGGTTCCTATAATATTCAATGTTCGGTTATCAGTTATTCGGTTAACGGTTCTGCAGGTATCAGTTTTATCGGGCATAGAACCAATTATTTGAAAAGCTCATAATATGCAAATTAAGAAATGATTTGAAAGCCCACAATGTGAAAACCAAAAAGATCATTTGTTGGAAAAATATTTTAGGATGGTGAAACTACAAAATTTATATAAAAACATCATGATCGACACTTCTTTTATTCTATTTTCATGTTTTTTTTGTTTACATACTGTTATAATAGATAGAATTATATGTATATATTTTAAATTTTCAATTCTAATCGGTTTTGTACCCAAAATACTCGTACCATAACCGAACCGGAATCGCATTACAATTATTGGTTCGGTTATCGGTTCTTACAACTCTTAATATTCAGTTTTGGTTAAATCGGTTCAGGGTCGGTTTGGTCCGGTTTCGGAACCGTTTACATCCCTACTTGAGATCTTGGATGACTTGGTGATGAGCGAGAATCAGACACGAAGTGAGTACTTCGGATGGGAAGCTACTAATTCTAAACAAGCCGCCGCCATAGTCGCACTCACAGCGAATATTGAGCAGCCCACGCAGAATAGCTAGCCACAAGCCATACTAGCTCCTGTTCAAGCTGTGTATCCATCATGCGATGTTTGTGGAGGCCCATATTCAAGTTATGAATGCCAGGCTGCTTATTCCTACCCCAATTAGGAGGAGGTCTATTATTCATCTAGCGATTCTGGAGGTGACATGTATAAGTATGCACACCCGAATCCAAATTATCCAAATTATTCCCTAAATCAGCCACCTACTGGTTTTAAGAATCCGAGACCACATATGCTGTAGAGACCCCAGCTTGCCTCTCACCAGAGGTATAATCACGGCAATCTTCTTCTTCTCATGGTCATTATCAGCAGCACACTCGTCCACAATATTTCTATGGCCAGTTTGGTAACCCTTATCAGAATCCTCCACATCCTCAGGCTACACATCAGCCACAAGAGAGATCGAATGTAGAGAATATGATGTTAAAGTTCATGTCTAACCAAGAAACTATCTCGAGGAACCAGCAGGCTGCCATAAAGAATTTAGAAGTCCAAATTGGACAGATAGCTAAAATGCAGAATGTGTGACAGCCTAGTAGACTTCCAAGTGATACTGTGCCTAATCCAAAGGCCGAAGCCAAGATGATAATCACGCGTAGCGGTAAGGAAACTGTAGGTCCATCACTTCCTCCCCAGCCTGTTTCTCCCCCTCTTGATTCCGTTGTTCTTGAGGATGATCCGGAGACCATCACGGACCAGTTGCACATTACTAGTTCACCAAGTACCGCATACGTCCCACCTCCGGTGATACCTACAGTTAGTCCTTAAAAACCACCAATTCCATATCCGAGCAGAGTTCAAAAGGAGATTAAGGATAAGCAATACAATAAGTTCCTTGGATTGTTCGAGTAGTTGCACATCAATATCTCATTCATTGATGCAATTGCTCAATTGCCAAACAATGCAAAGTTTCTCAAGGATATGCTATCAAAGCGTAAGAAGCTTGCTGATTTGGAAATAGTATAGATGAACGTCAAGTGTTCAGCTATGCTCTAAAACAAGCTTTCGATTAAGCAAGATTATCCTGACAGTTTTACGATACCATGTCATATTGGTAATCTTCATGTAGAGAATTCCCTTGCAGATCTTGGAGCTAGCATCAATCTTATGCCCGCATCTTTATATGCTAGACTCGGTATTGGAGAGCCAAAGCCTACTCGTATGAGTATACAGCTGGCAGGCAGATCAGTGATGTTTCCTAGGGGTATCACTGAAAACATGTTGGTGAAGGTCAATATGTTCGTATTTCCTGTAGACTTTGTCATCATGGACATGCTCGAAGACAATTCTGTTCCTCTCATTTTAGGGCGTCCATTTTCAGCGACATCTCGCACGATGATCGATGTTCATGATAGGAAGTTGACCCTTAGAGTGGGAGATAAGCATATCACTTTTGATGTTGACAAGGCTATGTAGAGAGCTGATGATACTGTGGAGTCGATTTGTTTTGTTCGGTCCTTTAGTTCATCTGACAAAGAGATGCATTCCGAGGTTGATGAGACACTCATCAAGTCTATATTGGTTGGGTATGAGATATCCACTTCCTTCGAAGATGGCGACTCTATTGATGATGATATCTCATTATGCCAATTGTCTCTTGATTACGATCAATCGATTTGTCAATCTGATCTTTCTGATATCACTCCTTTGTGCAAGATTGAGTCATCTCATACTCATGAGGAGATTGTTAATTTAAATCTAAAGGAAAGTATCAAATCAAAATCCTCGATTGAAGATTCTCCTACTGTAGAGCTGAAAGAGTTACCTGCACATTTAGGGAGCGTTTGGTTCACTAAATCTGATGGAATTTGATGGAATTGGAATGAAAATTTCATTTTGATGTGCTGTTTGGCAGTAAAAAGGAATGGAATGAGATTTTTTTTTAAACACCACTTTTGAATGAATCTATTTTCGTTGGGTTAGTGCCATGGAATTTAAATTCCATTTCAAAGATTTTAACAGTTGTAAAACCAAACCCTAGACTTCGTTTTCACCGGCCTCCATTTCTATTCCGACACGTTCCATTCCTTCCAAATTGCATTACTTGACAGATTCCATTCCAGGAATAAATTTTTTTGTGACCATACGCCGCCTTAGAGTATGCTTTTCTCAAGGGGTCATCTTAGCTTCAGGTTATTATAGCCAAGGACCTCTCACCTACAGAAAAAGCTAGGTTGATTCAGGTCTTGAAATCCCATAAGCAGGCTAGCGTGGAAAATTTCTGATATCAAGGGTATCAGTCCTACTTATTGTACTCACAAGATACTTATGGAGGAGGATTTCTAGCCTGTTATTCAACCTCAAAGGAGAGTGAATCCAAAAATTCACGTGGTCATCAGGAATTCATTTTTTCCTCCGCGCTTGCTGGCCTATAAAACAAAGTCGAACGCAATTCATTTTTTCCTCCGCACTCTCTCTCTCTCGTTTCTTCTTGCGATTCCTTTTCTTCTTGATTTGTGATTTCTTGCTTACATTGCTGTGTTTTTGGCTCATTTACTACATCTCGATCAGGTATGCTACTTTACTCCTTCATTTCTCTTTATATTTAGTGGTTTTTAGTTTGATTTTGTGTTGAACTGATCATCGTGACACACACACACACACACACACTATATATATATATGTGTGTGTGTGTGTGTGTTTATATATATATATAGGTTCGGGATCCATGGAAAACCATCTTTGACTGGAATACTGGAAAACCATTGTGTTTGGTTATAAATGTCATTTGTTTGGTTACAAACATAAAAAGGGTATTTTAGTCATTAACATAATTTGAATATTAAATGCTACAACATAGATTAGGAAATCCCTAAATTAATGGGATTTCTGAACAATTTTAGTCTCATCCCTAAATTAATGTGATCACAATTTTATTCTCTCATCCTTAAATTAATCAAAAATTATTTATCCGCAAAAATCCATCTTTGCGAAAAAAAAAAAAAGAGAAATCAATGGATTCCATAGACGAAGAATCAGATATCGAGATGAACCATGTTCATCGCCTGCATCCACTCGATAATGTAGGATTTGGTAATTTTTTGGCTGCTAAACTTGTGCATTAACCGAATTTACACTGCACATGTACGTCTTAACTTGTGCAGAGTATAAGAACGGTTCAATACATCAGAATGCTATTGAATAACAATTTACGTTTTGATGATATTTTGGTGCTGAACTTGTGCATTTAAAAACCCATCAGAACGCTGTTGAGTTAGACCACAGGTGCAGACTGCACAACCACATTTACGCCTGAACATATGCAGACTGCACTGCACATGTTATGAACAAGTTCAAAGGAAAAAAGCCCTCGAAAATAGGAAAAAGGATCATCGATAGGGTAGAAACAGAAGGGTGCAAAATCAGGGATATTATCCTCTATTGATTGAAATAATTCAACACCCAAATTACCCCTAATTATATTCTAAAAAATAATAAATAAATCAGATTTTTTGTTTTTTTTATATATGAATTTAATGAAAATGATTGGCTCAAAATGGTTTTCTAGTATTCCAGTCAAAGATGGTTTTCCATAGATCCGACCATATATATATATATATATATATATATATATATATATATATATATATATATATATATATATATATATATATATATATATATATATATATATATATATATATATATATATATATATATATATAGATTACTTAGATTTAGTTTATTTCATGCATTAGAGTTAGAATAATTGAGATTTTTATCTCTGGTTCGATGCGGTTCATCGCGACCCATCGCGGTTGTCCTCAATTGCTGTTGTGGTCGCCCTCATCAGTGTGGCCATGTTGATCCCGACCGCGTTCCCGTCACGGTCGTGACCTACCCAATTGCTGCCCGCGATTCATAAAATTTTTTTGTTTATTTCTTTAATTGTTTATGTTTTATAGGTTTTCTTCAATTTTTAGTTTTTTTATTTCTTTTATTTTTTTTGTTTAGCTTTCAATTTATTTTATTTTATTTTAATACTTTAGTTTATTTTCTGTCTTATTTATTTGTTTAGTTTACTTAGGATTTATTTAGTATTTTAGTTTTGTTTATTTTCTTTCTTATTTATTTGTTTACTTTTCTTAGGTCTTATTAGCATTTTTATTTTAGTTTATTTTTTATTTCTTTTGTGTTTAGGTTTTCTTAGGTTTTAGTTTTATATTTTTGTTTATTTTTTGTCTTTCTTTTATTTTATTTTAGTTTATTTCTAGGATTTCTTCGTTTAGCATTTATAGGCCATTTTATATAGGATTTATTAATATTTGTTTATTTATTTTGTTTTGGCGCGCATAGTTCCCATTTTTATTCTCATTTATTTTCGTGCAGATTCATACTGATGGCTGCTGTTGCTGCTCCTCCCCCGCCGCCTCCACCTGACGATGGTCGTCGTCCTCCCGTTGGGCCTCATAGATTCCTTGTCTTTGAGGACCTAAAGGACATGGAGAAGCTTTTTCTTCTTTAGAGGAAGAAGATGGATCCGGCCAGCTTCGTTAGCTGGTCGGCGGTGGAGTCTCTTGGCATTGCTGCCCAGGTGCGGAGCATCTTGGCACATCCTTCGTTTAGAGATTCTCGGCCGCCTACATTCATCAGATTGCTCGATATAGTCGAGGCGGTTTACAGAGAGCTTCCCTTCGAGTTTTTGACCACCTTCTCTTTCGATGAGACAATTATCGATCTGGTTGCCATATCGATGAGTTTTCGTTTAGGGGGTAGAGCGTAGGATTTCCCTCCGGGAGTTGGGGCTTCAGTCCGGTATGTATAGAGAGTTGGAGGTCAACGATGCCCCATTCTGTACGGCGGGGCGTGGACCAGCTGAGGGTTTTTCAGAGGCGGCCTTTTGGACTACGATTGCGTCGGGCGTGTACGACTCGCATAGGTCGAAGGGGACTGGACTCCATGACCCAGTGCATCGTATTGTATTCTGGATAGGGGCGACCAGTTTAGCCTGTCGCAAGGAGCCTGGGACGGTGGCCCATCGAGATCTGATGATGTTGAGCCGTCTTTCGGACCTTGACTGCACGATCCAGTTTTGCTTTTTGGTTAGCTCAGTTTTTTGCGGGTGCTTGTGGACGAGTTCCATCCAGCTCGTTAGTAGGAGTGTGTATCTTACGCGGCTGGCGCATAATGTTGGGGTTTTTGCCGATCCAGCCGTAGAGCAGGAGTTGTCGGTTTTCCTAGCCGCGCAACGCTTGAGGTTTGGAGTTGAGACCCTCGCGGGTATGGGCATACTGACACGTGATCGACGACATCTCCTGGTTTGGGTTAATCCCGATGCCGTATAGGAGCATGAGATGAAGCCCATTGGTGGCGAGTCAGCGCTAGATCAGTATGCAGGCCCGGTAGCTCTGTGCATTCCCTCACCCTTTCTCGCTACTTCAGCCCCTTTGCCTACCCAGCCTCCCCCTTCTTCCACCACCCAGCCTTCCATATCCACCTCTTTCCCCAGTGTTTACCCTATCATGATTGATGATTCCACTACTCTATCTCAGCGGGGTGTCCTTTTGGGACTTGTCGCTAATATGGATGCCTACTTTTGTTTTTTCAGCTCCATCGCTTAGGCCCTTCTCCCTCATATCTCTCTCCCTCTTCCTCCCCGTCGCCATCTCATTCCCTCCTCTTCCATTGTCTATTCCTCTACCACCACTATCCCCAGCCCCGCCACATTTCCCTCTTCTTCTGACCCCATTCCCCCTCCTCTCCCATCTTCTTTTCCATTTTCTTCATTTCCCCTACCTTTCCTTTCGACACTCCTGTTATCCCTACCACCGTCACTACTACCACATCCCAACCTTTAGCCCAACCTCGCCCATCTTCGACCCAATTTGAGTCTACCAATTCTGAGTCATTCCATCCAGACAAGTTTATCTAGTCTCCTGCCTCCCATCCCGGTGCTTGCAGCTCTCACACCCGCCCGCAGAGTCCTTCTCCTGAGCCTCAGCCTTCCACTCAGCATCGCCCGGTCCGCCGTTTGCACTTCCCTTTTTCCCGAGATTCTTCTGCAGCCAGGCAGCCTCCTCCTCCAGAGTCTGGATCATCATCAGCTGGGACATTTGTATTTATTTTTATTGTTGGGATGTCCTTATTTACATTATAGCACTTTTTATTTGGGATGTAAATATTTCCCTTTTTATCCTTGTATTTCTGTTATGATTGCTGATGTATTTGTGGTTGTGATCAGTCAAGGCTGGACCATGGCAGAGATGTATGCTGGCAGTCTTAAAAGCCGTCGTTGTGGCCCGTAAAATAACCTTAAATCTAACTATTATCTTAGAGAAGTAAGGGTCGAATCCGCAGGGAGTGCGTATGTGAATTAGGGTTAATTATCTAGTTTCTTTAGTTTCTTGAAAGCGATTAAATCCTGAATTGGATGATTTGTTTAGAATAACGATTACAACTAAATTATAACTAAAATAACGGCAAGAAACTAACGGATCGATTAACAAAACAATTTGAAGATAACCATTTATGGAATCACTACGGCATAAGTAATTACCCACTTGAATTTCATGCAATCATCACGTAGACATAATTAATTGTGTAGTTAAATTAATCATAGATATTTTAATCAATAAATCTCGGCATAGCGCATGCAACGTTCATTATTTGACTTAATCTCTAAATTAATGGACTCGATGCAAATAATAACATCACTATGAACAATCTTGCTTTTACCAATCAAAACATATAATCATAACAATAACCGAATGCTTATCATTTGCATTACACATAAAATATTCAAGCAACGCAAAATACATCAAAACATAATTGAAATTCAAGAATGTAAAACTTAGCCGTAGATCCTCTGCAAACGGCTTTGGTGTTTAGCCGCTCATCGTGTGCTCTTCACCAGGAATGGTTGGAGACATCATCGTAGGCTTCGAACGGTTGCAAACCATCTTCGGGACTCATGAATCCACTCCGGCAAGGCTTCACCGCTTCTTTCAACACTTCGGGACTCCTAAAAAACGATCACCATTGACCTCTATTTATAGAGGAGGTGGGAATTAGGGTTTTGGCCTAAAAAACGCATCTGCTTTCATTTCACGTCGCGCTAGCGTAGGCCTGTGCCCCCCCCCCCCTCTGCACTGGGGGTACACCCTAAGCTGCGCTGGAAGTGCTCTCTAACTCTCAACAAATCTGTTTTGCAGAATCCTGTGGCGCAGGCATGCGCCCCCTCTGGCTCGGTTCGCGCTGAATTTTCTCGAGCTGCTTCCATTTGACTTCTTGACCCTGAAACACAATTTTGGAGCAATAATATGGAGATTACGAAGTATCGGTGCTTAAAATGAGCCTAAAATGATACCGAAAACACATAAAATTATAGTCCTATCAAACCTCGCCAACTTAACTCTTGGTCGTCCCCAAACAAGCCTTTGGAATCAAAACTAACTATGTACTAGGCATACACTAGCAATGTGTCTAGATATTCTAAGTTAAGCCAGCCTTCACAATAATGCGTTAAGACTTTTATTATATAAACTAATGACATTTTTAGTTAAAATGTATTTTCCTTAGAATTTATGTAATGTATCTCACTCTTGGAAATTACCCTTTTAGCTCAAGGTTACGAAACTTAAAACACATGGGTCTTTTGACCATCTTTTCCCTCTATGCATGTTTACGATAAAAGTTTTCTTTTTAATTCCATGCTTATATCTATAATTTAGTAACTCAAGTTATCTAGTTGGTCCATGTAGCGAGATTTAGGTCAATCACTCCAAAACCAGATGGTTTTAGGGGATTACGCATGAATGGTACCCCAAAGGGCTTAATTTCCCAAAGCATCTAAGCTATAATTGAGCCGTTTTTAGGCTAAAAACGTGATTTAGCTCTCCCCCTTATTGTGTGAGTTTTTCAAAATTTTTAAAACAATACTTATATTTAAGCCCTAATACAATTTAACCTACTTGAATTTGCTCTACATAACAAAAAAATATTAACTATTATTACAACTCTTTTCTTAATTATAGGATATCCTATCAACACTAGCTAATTCCCTGGTACATATATTTACTATTTATCATCATTTTCCACGGCCTGATTGGCAAACAATACTCAATTGGGGAAGGCAAGACAAACTATATAAACATTAAAATCTAGAAAAGGACTCGGCTAAGAAATAAACATTACAAAAATATAAAGAAATAAATGCAACTATATAACTAAAATAAATAAAAGTACAGAAAATAAAGAACAAAAAACAAGGAAAGATGGTACCCGATAATAAGAATGGAGGAGGAGAAGGACCGAAGACGCTGCTGAAGAAATCTCCATAAGTGCCTTGATCTGCGGGTCTTGTGGTGGAGGCGGGAATAGGTGGATAGGAATCTGGTCTGGTAAATCCTATCTGCCATGCGCCGGGTAGCATTGATAAGTATCTATGGCAGGGTCATAGGACTGGTAGTTGGGCATAGTATAATCAGAATATGACTGATATGGCAAACTAGCATGGGAATCCTCATGATGTCGGACTCCCTCCCAGTATGCCCAGTTATGGTGCTGGTAGTAGGCATTTTGATATGCCAACGCTCTCTGCCCGTCCTGAATCCTAGCTACCCGATCAAGCAAATGATCAACCCTATCATAAATATGGGTCATTCGCTCATTCATCTCATCCAATCTCTGGGTCACGTCCTCACGGAACTCACCTTGACCCACCAAGATAGAGAACATGGCGGCAGTAATATACATCACCGAAATGGGGAAGCAAGGGAATCGGGTGAAAGTGCACTCATCCTCTCAAAAAATTTAGAGATCAACCATCCGTGAGGGATGATCGTCCTCTCTCTAGTTTCGTACGTCGCCCAAATATCGTTAATGACTGTCCATGCAAAGGACAGTCTGGGCTTACCCTTGAGAAGGGCGTAAAGAACCATGATGTCTTTATGTATGACCTTAGACATGTCCCTATCTCATGGCAAGATGTTGTTCACAATTATCTGGTGAAGCACCTTGCATCTCGGGGACAAAGCCTTCCTATTATAGGAAGTGGAAGCCTCTACTTCATCAACGGTTTTGTTAAACACCTTACATACATGCTCCACCCAATCTCCGGACGAGGTCATCTCAGTTAAGGCCAATTGGGCCTCAGAATTGTACTCATACCCACGTAGGGTAGACCCTTCGTTGCCTACCCTAGTATCCAGATTAAATAATTGGCGAAGGATGCGAGCATCCATCGCCACGTCCCTACCGTGGAGGGTGCCTATCAATCTCAGCTCATTATAAGAATTACCCGTCTCCCTCCGAAGAGTAGACATCCACTCCACTACGTCGGCCTGGTGAATCAGTGGGCCGCCTAAATCAAACACACCCTCCCATCCCAAGAAATCAAAAACGTATGGAATCCCGTAGTCCTCAAAATCTGACCTCCTAACCCTCTTTTCTACTAACACCTTGTTAGAATATTTTTTGTAGAGAAATAAGTGTGTTCTAACTTTCTCGGGGTGTTGGGATAACAGCAGGTTAGGGGTCCAGTCTTCTAGCACATTAACGGGATGGGATCTTTGGCGCGTTCTTATTGCCACCTACAGGTTACCAATCAAAATATGTATGAGATAACTCAAACAATGTAACCTATAATTACATTTTTCGCAATTACGCTCAATCTGTTATATGCATATATACAAACCTTTACGCTCAATTTTGCACAACTTTCATATATAGTCTATAAATTGCCATCATTTTAAGTGCTAAACATATACCATGTGTCAATAAAATCCATTTAGCACAAAAAAATCATTTTCTGGTTAATTACCTAAACTTTATAAATTATAAATTATATGCACATTTAGGCAACCAACTTTATAATCCAACTTTATTTCTTAGAAATTAATCATGGCAAATTAACTACAGTTAGCAACTAAACATATATCTCAACATACATACAAAGTTATCATCAAATTCATGCAATTTCACATACTTTGACTCTAAAAAGTCAAAATCACCATGAAAACTCCATGGATGACCATGAGCTCAAACTCTCATTTTGCTCAAAAAGTATGAAACAACTTGTATTTTAACAATAAAAACACTAACCTTGATGATTGGAAACTTAAATACGGTATAAATCTAACTTTTTCTTTGCCCACTTCTACACCCAAAAATTCTTCAAAATTGGTAAAAATACCCACCAAGAAGTGATTTTTAGGCTAGATCTTTGTTATATGTGGTAATGTGAGTGTTTTGGAGCTTGGATTTGTAATTTTTAGCACAAAAATGGCACAAAGAAGGTGTAGCCGCACTTGAACTGTAGGGTAAAGTGATTTTAGGATTTGGGAAAATGAAGAAGGTGGCTAAAAACTGCATTTCTGTTTGATGGGGCGTGGGCTGGGCGTAGCCCTGCCCCCCCCCCCCCCCCCCCTGCACACCAAGCTTTCTGATTTTTTTACCCTCCCAAACATAGACCTTTGTGAGGTCCTCGTCACATTTGAGTACTACAATCTGTTGGAAATTAGTTTAATTGATGAAAATAATAAGTCTAGGAGTCTTATTGTAATTAGATAATAGTTTTTACTTTTTGTATAAATAGGAAAGTTATGCACTGAAATGGTACAATTCGTACATTCTCTTTTGCACTGAAATTCTTGTACGGCTAGGTCAACTATTGGAAAGTGTGCTCTCATTGTTCAACCGTATTGTAATTCTCATTTTGTGTAGTCCAAATCATTCGGTTAGTCTTATTGTTGATATTAATTGTTCGTATATTGATTGTGAGTAATTGTGATTGATTATAATCAGAATATCAATTGGTATCAGGGCCAAAAATGGAAAGAATTGATTGAATTTGAAATTTGAAATTCGAATTTTCATACCACTGTTTCATCAAAATATTTTCGAAAACAAAAAATCATCCAAGGGTTTTTAATCACTAGATGTTTTGTTATGAAATTTGGATCGAAGGTGAGGGTTTTCAAGACGGTTAAATTGATATAAGTTTCAGATTCCAAATCAAAACACACAAAAAGTTTTGTGAATTTTTGTCCATTTTCGGGTTTTTGGTGTTCTTGACTGATTTTTCCAAACTTTGGGTTTTGATCTGTTTTTAGTCAAAAAGTTTGTAAACAAAAACCGAATACTCGAAATCAATTTGGATTAAATAGGGGTTTTTGATCGAAAATTGTGAATTTAAACTTCAAATTTTGAAAAACCTGGTTAAACTCGGATAAGACTAAATTTTTAGTTTTAATTGAGTTTGATAAAGACTAATTTGAGTTGAAAAAGTACTTTGATCGAGTTTTTTAAAGTTGGATTCCAGTTGGATAGCAGTTTTAATCGAGTTGGATAAGTACTTTATTAGAGTTGCATCACTCATCATCCGAGTTGAATTAAAAGGTTGTTCGAGTTTTATGATCAAACTTTCAAAAGAAGTCAAGTGATATTCGAGTTTGTTAAATCAATCATTCGAGTTTGATAAAACTCAATTTAAGTTTAATCAAACTAATTCAAGTTTGATCAAACTCTTTCGGGTTTTAAAGAACCTACATTCGAGTTGAAATTAATTGTGATTAACATTCATTCGGGTTTCACTCCAGTTTCAATCCAGAAAATTCAACTTCATTCGAGTTGGACCATTATTTAATCGAGTTAGATCATTTACAATTCGAGTTTCAATCAAGTGTCAATCGAGTGTGACCATTCCTTATTCGAGTTGATCCATTCATTGTTCGAGTTTCATCACTCATTGATTCGAGTTTGATCCTTTTACAATCGAGTTTCATTGTTCACTGATCGAGTTTCACTCTTTATTCATCGAGTTTGATCCATTGTTAATCGAGTTTTACTCTTCTTGATTCGAGATTGATCATACTTAATACAAGTTTGATCAATCATTCAGTGTCCAGTTCAAATCAATCAATTTCCATAAAAAGATCTTGGAAGATTCTGATCAATCAAATCACAATGTCGAAAAAGCCATGGGTTCGGAAACCAAACCTCCTATTCTCTATAGAGGTGAGTATGTTTAGTGGAGGGAACGGTTTCTGGAATTCATCAGTTTTCATGACCTATCAGATGAGATGTTGAAATCCCTGACAGAGGGTCCAGCAGTATTTCCTGAAACAATTCCAGCTGTACCAAACGGCAATCCCCCAATACCGTAGAGAACTGTAGAGGTCACCAATCTGGATGATGCATAGAAACGAAGAAAGCTGGGAGACAAAACTGCCAGAATGCTCTTGTTGATTTCTATTCCGAATAATATATATATATATATATATATATATATATATATATATATATATATATATATACACACATACATTTACATATATATCAGTCTGACAAATACAAGCAACGCCAAATCCATCTGGGAGGAGGTGTGTAAACTTATGAGAGGGCCAAACAAAGCAGCTACAGACAGAGCAAGAAACAATCTGATGACTTCTGAAAATTTTAGAGCGAGAGAAGGAGAGTTGCAGGGGAGCACCTATCTGAGATTTGTCAATCTTGTGAGTGAGATGAAGAGGAATGGGGTGACAAAATCCAATCTAGATATAAACGTCAAATTTCTGAATGTGCTCAATCTGGAATGAGATAAATACACGATCATTATCCAACAAACGAAAGTAATTGATGATATGGATTTTCATATGGTATTTGAAAATCTCAAAAACTATCAAGAGGCCGTTTTAAGGAAGATCTCAGGGAGGAAACAGGCTGAAAAGGCAACAATTTCCTGTGGCTCTCCTGGCAGATAAGAAATACAAGTATAATATGAAAAGGGAGAAACGAGTTGTAATAAGCAGTAGTTCCTTAGAATCAGAATCAACCGATTCTTCAGCTGACTCCGAGATAGAGGAGATGAAAAGGCAGATGACCTTGCTAACAAAGGCATTCCAGAAAAAGTTTTATCTCAAACCGACAAACAACAAGATGCGATACAAGACAGGGTCCAGGAAATATGAAAAGAGAGATAAGTATGAAAAATCTGGAGAGAGTAGTGGTAAAAAGGTTGAAAAATATGACAAGCCTGATAAACCGGCCAAGAAAGATGCTGATCAGAAAGACACTAGGCAAAGGAAAAGGAGGCTGGTAAGGCATTAATGGATGAAGATGACCACTAGCTGTAACCGTATGAAGATGAAGACATTTTGGATGAAGACGCTCATTTCTGCCTGAAGTCAGAAGTGTTTAATGATTCTGAATTGAGTGAGTCTACTATGGTGGCTGAAGATGAGGTTTGGGTAGGCCTGACTGATGATGAAACTATAGAGCCAAAGGATTCTGATTCTGACAACCAACTGAGAGAGGATATGGTGTGATGGCCACAGGAGAAGTAGGTTGCAGTAAAGATCAGGAAGATGACGGATCAGATACAGATGCCTCAGACAATTCAGAGACACCCGAGGTACAATCTAATTTTGATTCTGATGATAATAACTCCTGTATGCTAGAACAGAAACTTACTTAGATGGCTTATATGCAAAAACGATTTGAAAAATCATTAAAAGCTGAAAAGAAAAATGTCCATTCCTTGGAAAACAAATTAAGACAAGAACATGCGTTAGTGTTAGAGTTTTCCAATGATAAAGCATTAGTATTAAGATCAGTTTCTGATTTGCAAGATAAATACAAAGAAATTGAAAGTGAGAATCAAAAGCTGAGTAACAATATATATGACTTAAAAGAAAAACTAAAATTAGCAGAGTTAGAATCATCAAGTTATTCTGTAAAATATCATTCAATCTTTGATGAAAGAACAAAGCTATATGAGAAAATCAAATCCTTGGAAGATGAGTTCATTAAAAGAGGTCAAACGGATCAAACAATCCTTTTGAATCAACCAAAAGATACCGAAGTATATAATTCCAAATCGGTTGGACAAATCCTAAATATCTAACAAAAGCTATTTCTAGTTCACCAACTCTTTATGATGTTAGATATATGAATTTAGGATTTAAAATGGTATTGTTAAAAGCTTAGACGAAGTAGAATCAGCTGAAGATCTGAAAAGGTTGAGACACGACAAAATGCAAAATACATTGGACTCTAACAAGTTAAATGACAGTTATCAAAATTCATGCATCTCAGAAGAGTATATTCAGACTAATTCTGATAATGATTTGTCTAAAAATACTACTTCCACTCAAAAGCCATATATTCCAAATTCAATTCTTGAAAAGATTAATTCTGATCTAGAATTGAAGCTTAAACCTTTTGAGTCTGAAAATGAAAAGCTTCAGGCTGAACTTAAAGATTTGGAAATAAAACTGAAAAATCAGCCTGAAAGCAAAACTCAACCAGATAAGATTTCTTCAATTCAACGTGATTCTATCAACTCTGAAAAAGAATTTGATATGTATATGAACTCTGATTTTAATTCATTAGAGGAATTGTTTGTCAAAAATGATGAGTTTATTAAACCACTCTATGACAAACAATCTGATAAACCCAAAGAACCTGTAAGTATTTTGAAAAGAATACCTACAGATTCTAAGGTTAAATCAGTTCCTTCACCTGTTTTACATAAGAAAAAGGAGAAAACAAAAGTTACTTTTGTGACTCCAAAATTTGAAAAAGGTGGATCCTCTTCATTAAAGGATACAACTACAAAAGAAGGAAAAGCTTCAAAAGGTAAGACAATTTTACAGAGTATAACTGATTCTAATTCGACTAATTCATGTTCGTCTATTATGTCAGATATTTCTATGAAAAGAACATCAAAGCTAATTTGGAGAAATAAGCAAGTCGCAAAGAAAAAGAAGAACTTTAGACAAGAATGGAGAGTGAAAGAGAATTATGTTACAGATAGGATTAGATCAATAGATCATTCTGACTGTAATAAAACTTCTATTAAATAATGTTCTAAATAGTCTCGTGCTGAATTGCTTCTTTAAATTCTGCTAGTTGTCATGTGTTGAATGATATATCTGTGCATAAATCTGATAAGTTTGTATGGGTTCCAAAGAACAAGATTCCTACTTTTAAACAGAAAATGGTTCCAAAGAAGCAAATTTCAAAATCAGTTCCAAAACGAACTTTACAGAAATGGACACCCAAAAAGACTCTTAAAAAGTGGGTTCCAAAGTCAACGAATTTATCTGTTAAAATACCTGACAAAATACCGCATGATTTACCAAATTTTAAAGTACCCAACTATAAGTGGGTACCCCATGTTTTTCTTCGTTTTATAGGTAAATCATGTGCGGTACCTTGACTTCGGGTGTTCCAAGCATATGACCGGACAAAGAAAAACCCTAACGAAGTCTGTTAACAAATTCTACGGGACGGTAAGGTTTGGCAACGATCAATTTTGTCCAATCAAAGGCTATGGGAGTCTGTAGTACGACAAGATAACAATTCAAATGGTCTTCTACGTTGATGGTCTAGGCCATAATCTGTTTAGTATCGGCCAATTGTGCGATAAAGGGTTAGAAGTCAATTTCAAGGCTAATAGGTGTAGTATTAGATCTGGGGAAGGGAAGGAAATCCTCGCTGGTAATAGGAAAAGCAATTTGTACACCATAGATTTAGCCAACATTAATCTGAAGAAAGATATCTGCTTACTGTCAAAGGCAACATCTAAAGTATCATGGTTGTGACATCGCCGTCTATCCTATTTGAATTTCAAACAATTAACGAATCTTGCAAAAGGTGGTTTAGTCAAAGGGTTACCGACTCTCCGATTTCAGAAGGAGCAGCTGTGTGCCGCTTATGAAAAAGGGAAGATTGTGAGAGCTTCTCACATGTTAAAAGTTGAACTTTCTTCAACTAGGGCTTTAGAGCTACTCCATATGGACTTGTGCGGACCTATGCAGGTACAAAGTATTAATAAGAATAGATATGTGTTGGTAATAATTGATGACTATTCAAGATACACATGGGTTTTCTTCCTGAGATCCAAGTCTGAAGCTACAGAGATCATTATTGACTTCTTACGCAAAATTCAAGTTAAGTTGCAGCTATCGGTTCAGACCATTAGATCTGATAATGGTACAGAGTTCAAGAACAAGTCCCTCGAGACATTTCTGAGTTCTGTTGGGATAACTCATCAATTTTCGACAGCTCGTACCCCACAATAAAACGGAATAGTTGAAAGACGAAACCGTACTCTTGTGGAATTTGCCAGGACGATTCTTGCATACTCTAATCTGTTGTTATTCCTCTGGGGTGAAGCTGTAGCAACTACGTGTTTCACCCAGCACAGATCGATCATCAATAAAAGATTCGGAAAGACACCATACGAACTGATTAATAAACGAGTTCCTAATGTTAAATTTTTCCATGTTTTTGGATGCAGGTGTTTTATCCTGAATGACAAAGTCAACTTGTGAAAGTTTAATCAGAAAGCTGACGAAGGTATATTCATTGGATACTCGAAAGAATCAGTGGCTTTCTGAGACTTCAATAAGCGCACGAAGATTATCAACGAGAGTGTAAATGTAAAATTCGACGAAGGAATTGTTATGGCTCCTGAATACGCCAGTTCAGGTTCCGAACATAAACAGTCGACTTCAATGAAGTCACCAGAGCAGAAAGATGAAAGGAATGATCTTAATAAACTTTCTGAAATGTTTTATGAAGACTACTTTGAAAAGACCAAATCTAATGTTCCAATTTTGGTTCCTGACAGGATTACTGAAGATCCGGTCGTAGTCTCCGATCATTCACACCAACCAATTTCTGAAGATATTGGAGAGGTTTCAATGACTGATGTACACACACTTGTTGAAAGTGTACAACCAATTCAAGCTCCAGAATCTATTGAAACTCCCTTGAATTCTGAAAATTCAGAAACCCTTATCTCAGTTGATATCCCATCAACTTCAGAAACTATCCCCCGAATTCCTTACCTGGGCTTGAATCCCAATCAAGACCAACTTCAACCTTACCCTCATTCATTGAAATGGACAAGGGATCATCCACCAGAAAACATCATTGGTGATCCCTCTGCCTCAGTAAAAACCCGGAGAGCTACCATGAACGAATGTCTCTTCTCAATTTTTTTGAGCAAGATCAGGCCAAAGATGGTGAAAGAAGCTCTTCTGGATGCAGATTGGATTGTGGCTATGCAAGAAGAGCTCAATCAGTTTGAAAGGTTAAAGGTCTGGAGATTGGTGGAATGACCAAAGGACAAGTCTATCATTGGCACGAAGTGGCTCTTTAAGAACAAGAAAGATGAACACGGAGTCATCATGCGAAACAAAGCACGCCTCAAGGCAAAAGGAAATAGCCAACAGGACAGAATCGATTATGACGAAACTTTTGCCCCGTTGTCAGGATTGAAGCAATCAGAATGTTTTTAGTGTTTATTGCACATAAAAATTTTACAGGTATATCAAATGGATGTAAAAACTGCGTTTCTAAATGGGGAGCTAACTGATGAAGTTTATACATATCAGCCCGAAGGATTTATTGATCATTCGAAGCCTGATCATGTATATTTTAGACAAATCACTGTATGGCCTTAAACAAGCACCTAAGTTTGGTATGATGCCCTTTCAAATTATCTTTTAAAATGTGGCTTCAACAAAGGTGCAGTGGATACTACCCTATTTATTAAATGGCAGGGTCCCGATATCATAGTTATTCAAATATATGTGGACGATATAATATTTGGGTCTACAATTACTGAATTTTGCAAAAAGTTTGCATTTTTAATGTTCCAAAAGTTTGAAATGAGCATGATGGGAGAAATAATTTTTTTCTTGGGTTTACAAGTAAAACAACTGAGTGATGACATTTTCATCAATCAGTCAAAGTACATTCAAGACATGTTAAAGAAATTTAACATGGTCAATAGTACACCCATGAAAACTCTCATGGCTCCGGATACTAAATCTAAACTCGATGAGGACATTTCAGGAAAACCTGTTGATGTAACTCATTACCGAGGGATAATTGGGTCATTAATGAACTTAACTGCAAGTAGACCGGATATTATGTTTGCTACATGTGTCTGTGCTAGATATCAGACACATCCAAAAGAATCACATTTGGCTACTGTCAAACGCATTTTAAGATATTTGAAGGGAACTACAAACTTAGGTTTGTGGTATCCCAGGAAATCATCATTTACATTAAATGCCTTCTCTAATGCTGATCATGCAGGTGATAAAATGGATCGGAAAAGCACATTAGGAGCAGTACAATTTCTTGGTGATAAACCTATCTGCTGGTCATCCAAAAAGCAACACTGTGTGTCACTATCAATAGCAGAAGCTGAATACGTTGCAGTATCATCGTGCTGTTCACAAGTGTTATGGATGAAGAGCCAACTGAGAGACTACAGGTTTACACCTCAAAAGATTCCCATATATTGTGATTCTCAAAGTGCAATTGCAATTGCTTCAAATCCGGTGCAACACTCAAAAACTAAGCATATTGATATCCGGTATCATTTAATAAAAGATCGTGTACAAAATTGTTACATAGAATTATATTTCGTACCAACTGAATATCAACTAGCTGATTTGTTTACCAAAGCACTAGATGGAAAATGCTTTAATATTTTGGTATACAAATTGGGTATGTTGAATGGGTGGATTTAAACATTCAGTTGTTACACAATATAACTCTAATTTTACGGTTTCTTACTTGATTTAAATATTTGTTAATCTCATGTGATTTAAATGTGTGCAATTATCTGAGATTTAACAGCATCGGAGTGTCATGTGCAGGGGGAGCAAACAAGAAAAAAATTATCTGATATTTTGAATATCTGATAACTTTTTTTTTCTTCAGATTAATTGCAGGGGGAGCAAGATTAAAAAAAAGTGATATCGATCTGAGGGGGAGCATAACTATAAAATTCAAGGGGGAGCATATTTTTGGTTTATTTTATTTTTTTTTTAGTTAACTTTTTTTTTGTGTTTTTGTTAATTGTTTTTTATATATGTGATGTTCAAAATTTTTTTAGTTGTTAATTTTTTTTGTTGTTTAGAGTGTGTATTTATTTTTTTTAATTGGGCTTTAAAGCAAAATGAGAGAATGGGTTTTTTTAAAGTGGGCCGGGTCTAATTTCTAAAAGTTGTATAAATTTGAAATTCAAAATCACTTTTTTCGAAAAAAACCGTCCACTCTTCATCTTCTTTTCAATCCTTTCTCTCTACATTACTTTATCACGAAGCAATCAATGATTCAGTAAAAGATTTCACACTTTTTGTTGCAATTTGAAAGTATTACAGTTTCTTTTTAGTGTTTAGTAATTTTCAGCTTTATGTTTGTCGAGTTTTATGTTTATATGCAATTGTGTGTGTTCTTGGTGTTTCGGTGTGTGTATTTGTGTTCTTTTGATTTTGTGTTTTGTATCTGAAATTGAATGTATGGTTGTGATTATAATGGACATATAAGCTTGAATATTAATTTTCAAGTCTTACATCTAACCATACAACATTTAATTTGAATTTGAACTTCAAAACTTTCGAAGGTTTGAATTCACTGTAATTTGAATATTCATTGGTTTAAATGTTGTTTCTAGAACAACATCAGTAAAGGATAGTTGTTCAAAATCATTTTTCGAGTAGGAACATGCAAATGATTAGGCCAAAATGTCCCTAAAATAATTTTTGAAAATTTCAGTGGTGTTTGGGACTTAGAAAAGGTTTTAAGTTCAAACTCGATCAAAGAAGTTGGTCGATAAAATTTTATTTTTGATCGAGTTGGACAACAAGGCTTTCGAGAAAACATTGGGTTTTAATTGAGTTTGAAAGCATTGGGACTTAGAAAATTTTAAATTCTTCAAAGTCGGTTGAAACATTGACCGAGAAAAAATCTTTCTTTAACCGAATTAGACTATTTAGTGTTAAAAAATTCTTCTGTTTCATTCGAGTTGGTTTAATGACTTGTCCGAGAAAATCCTTCTTACATGCGAGTTGGTTCACAAGTCATTCGAGAAAGTTTTTATACGTTTCGAGTTGGTCAAAAAGTCATTCGAGGAACTTGTAACTTCTATCGAGTTGGTTCAAAGATCAATTCGAGTTTGATGTATATTCATTCGAGAAACATAAGGAGTCATACGAGTTGGGTCCTTAGGTCATTCGAGTTGATTCCCTTGATACCCGAGAAACATCATTACTCATTCGAGTATGGTCCTTTCTCATTCGAGTTTGGAATCCAATTTTTCAAAATTTGCCTAAGCGTGAGAATTTTTAATTTTTCAGAAAGATATCTCATTTTTTGGGAAATTTTTAAAATTTGTGTTTTATTAACATTGGTCTCTTAACGATTGACTTTAGAGTCCTAACAATAATATTTTTATTATTATTGTCTGGAATCCCGATGCTTTAAACAATAAAACACATATTTTTCTAATTTCTCGTTAAATGTTTTAGTTTTTCTATCTGAAGGATCAAATTTGTTTACCTGGCATTTCTAACATGTTTTTTATTTTTACAATAAACAAATGGCATCCCAAGCCCCCACCCAAAATTCCTATTCCTTAGATTCCAATTCATCCTCTAACCATACACTGGTCTCTAAACCAGTTAAATCAGCTTCCGTTACCCGACCATCACCTTCGTCACCAATACCTGAAACTCAATTGGTTAAATCTAAGTATTGCCTATCTCTTCTTGAGAATAATCATAGATTTGATCCCAGTGTCATTAAAGTGAGCCATCCTATTATTGTTGAAATCCTTAAAGGTCACCCTCTTGGGTATCTTTTGAAATACAAACCTTCCATTCTTCTTGTATATCTAAATCAATTTTGGCATACCATAAAATTTGTGCCTGCTGAAGGAGATCACCATTTCAAAGTAAAAATTGATAAATTAAAGTCAAAAATAACCTTAGCCAGATTGCACCATAATCTGTTCCTACCAAGACGGATTGATACTATCAACTTCCCAGAACTGGCAGACTTTGAAGATTTTGTATCTGATGATGAACAGTGTCATGATCTAATCTGCCTGGGTTACTCCAAAACTCTGCCAAAAAGTTCAAAGTTCCATCGAAACGGTTTAAATGGAGAAGGGTATACCATGTTTGGAATCGTCAACAGGTGTATGACCTCCAAACGTACAGGCATAGACATAGGAAGCATTCATTGCTTAAGGCTCTTTCATGGAATTGCCTTCAACAAACATTATGACTATGCACAATGCATATGGGAAGATCTGAAGGAAGTCGTGTTAGCAAAAATCAGAAACCGAGCAAGGAAATTTGTGTCACTTCAAAGATTTATACTATTTTTGATCAGATGTATTTTGAGGGCTAATGAGAAAATACCGAAGAAATCTAATGCTGGAAAATGCCAGGATTACGTGATGATGAGCCTTCACAATGTTCAAGATGCTCCAAATGCCAATGTAATACCAATTCAAGAGTCTTTACTGAAATATGCTTATCAAGAGGCTGAGAGTGTTAGACTGTATCGTATAGATCATGATCCTATAGAAACCCAAGAATCGGGTTTTCTTACCCAAGGAGTTTTAGGTGAGAAGGAACATCAACAAGGGGCTGATGTTCAGGGTAGCCAATCTGAGCTTGAGGGAGCTATGGAGGAAGTGAGGGGAGGTGAGAGGATTTCTGATTCGGAGCGTACCTTATCTAATATTGCTGAAGGTGGGAATGAGGGACCAGATGATGATGATGATGATGTGGATAATGATGATAATTTGTGAAGTGCTGGAATGATTGAAATATCTCAACCTGAATGTTTACCAGAGATTGATATTGTTGAGATTGCGAGGCTGAGTGTGAGGGAGATCCCAAGCCTAGACAGCCAGGATGAAACCATGACGGGCCGTCGTTAAGACCCACGAATTTAATTCTTATATCCACTATTTAGCTTAGATAAGTAAGGGTCGAATCACAGGGAGTGAGTTTATAATTAGGGTTAGGCAATTGGCCTTATAAGTTTTATTGAAAGCTCTGTAAAGTGTGAAATGTGGATTTGAATGATTTGTTTAGATCAATGATTTGCTATTGCTTTGAAACTAAAATTAATGGCAAAATAACTAACGTCGTAAATAAACAATCAAGAGACGAATAACCATTCACGGGATTACCACGACATAAGTATTACTTACTCTAATTTCATGCAAAAATCACATAGACATAATTAATTGTGCGACTAAATTACTCAAGCATGTTTTAACCAATAAATCTCGGCATAGCGTATGAAATATTCATTACTTGTCTTAATCCCTAATCTAATGGATTCGGCACATATAATAATACCACGATAAACTGTCTTGCTTTTACCAATCAAAACATACAATCATAATCATAGTCAAATGCTTATCATTTGCATACACATAGATCTCAATCAACACGAATACATCAAAACATAAGAAATTAAAGTAGAGTAAACTCAGCCGTAGATCCTCCGCAAACAGCTAATGGGATTAGCCGCTCATCGTATGCTCTTCACAATCATAGATCTGAGACATCTCGTAGCTTACGAAGCACCGTCTTCATTCTCGTATCGTTGAACCACTCCGGGGCAGGGTTTCGCCAACTCTTTCACACACGTCGGGACTTTTCTCCAAAGCTGCCCTCGACCTCTATTTATAGAGGAGTCAAGATTAGGGTTTAACAGGCTGAAAAATGCGTCTTTGCGCCGTCCCAGCGCGGGCCAGGCGCAGACCTGCGCCCGGGTGCGGCTAGAGTTACCTAGTATACGCTGGAATGTATCCGGACAGCTGGAATTCTTCTGTTGTGGGGCGCAGTGTGGTGCATGCCTGGGCCCCCTTAGGCTCGGTTTGCTCTGAATTTTCTCGAGATGCTTTCTTTTAATATCTTGGCCCTGAAACATAAACTTGGAGTAATAGTATGGATTTTACGAAGAATCGGTGCTTAAAACGAACCTAAAATGACTCTCAAACCATACAAATTATAGACTCATCAAATCTCCCCAACTTAACTCTTGGTCGTCCCCGAACAAGCTTTCGGAATCAGAACTAACTATGTAACGAGCATGTATTAGCAGTGACTCTAGGAATTTTATCATGTAAATTGGAGACATTTTCAGTTAAAACATACTTCCCTTAGAATTTATATAATGTATCTCACTCTTGGAAATACCCTTTCGACCATCTTTTCCTCTTTCCATGTTTACGACAAAATTTTTCTTTTTTGTACCATGCTTCTATCTATTTTCTTTTTAAACTACATTAGCTAGATGGTCCTTGTAACGAGATTTCGGTCAACCACTCCCAAACCAAACGGTTTTAGGGGATTAGGCATGAATGGTACCTCTACGGACTTAGTTTCCCGAACCATCTAGACTACAATTAACTCACTTTTGAGGCTAAACCATGATTAAGTTCTCCCCCTTATTGCATGTGTTTCCAATATCTTTTGAAACATTACTTACATTTAAGCCCAAATATATTTTAACGTACTTAAATTCATTTTACATGGCAAAAGTTCTAATTATTACTACGACTCTTTTCTTAATTATAAGATATCCTATCAACACTAGCCAATTCCCTTGTACATGTATTATCTATTTATCATCATGTTCCACGGCCTGATCGGCAAACAAAACTTGATTGGGAAGAAATGACAGACTATATAAACATTATAAAATCTAAAAAGGACTCGACTAAGAATTAAAAATAAATGAAAACTACGATAAAGAAATTAAATGCATAACAAACTAAAAATAAAATAAAAAACAGAAAAGTAAAGAATAAGGAAGGATAGTACCCGATCATTCAAATGGAGGAGACGGCGGAGGAGGACCGAAGACGCTGTTGAAGAAGTCGGTATATGGGTTCTGGCCGGTGGTGAACTGTGCAGTTGGCGAAACAAGTGAGGAGGCATCGGGTCTGGGAGGTCCTGCATGCCATGCGGCGGAAAGCGCTGATAAGTATCTACGGCAGGGTTATAGACCTGGTAATTGGGCATCGTGTAATCCTCATAGGACTGATATGGCATGCCGACTATGGAGTCCTCGTGATGTCAGACTCTCTCTTTATATGCCCAGTTATGGTGCTGGTAATAGGCATTTTGGTATGCCAGGACTCTCTGTCTGTCCTGCAGCTGGTCTACGCAACCTGACAAGTGATCGACCCTATCATAAATATGGGTCATACGTATATTAATCTCATCTAATCTCTGGGTCACATCCTCTCGGAACTCAACCTGACCCACTGCTATGTCCTTTATCCGCCTCATCATGCGGTCAAAATCAAAACCGTCATTACCTCGACTGCGCGAGGTAGACACCCTTAGGTTCCGCTCTTCGTACTGAACTCCCGCCTCGTTGGCGACCTTCTCCTCTCTCTCTACTCTCATCCTCAGTGTAGTCCTCGATATACGACTCATCTGTCTCGTTGTCGAATATATCGAACCCTTAATCAACTTCCCCAAAAATCAAGGTGGGGAACATGGCGGCCGTAATAAACGTCGCCAAAATGGGGGAAAGTAGGGAATCGGGCGAAAGTGAACCTGCCCTCTAAAGAAACTTAGAGATCAACCAAGCATGGGGGATGATCGTCATCTCTCTCGTATCATACATAGCCCATAAATCATTCATAATTGTCCATGCAATGGACAGTCTGGGCTTACCCTTAAGAAGGGCGTGAAGGACCGTGATATCCCTATGTGACCTTAGTCAGGTCACAATCACGAGGCAAGATGTTGTTCACAATGATCTTGTGAAGCACCTTACACCTCGGAGTCAAAGCCTTGTGGCTGTAAGAAGTGGAGGACTCAGATTCCAAAATGGATGGAATAAAATCTCTACTCACCTGCTCTGTCCACTCCCCTGACTATGTCATGTCAGTAAAGGCCAACTAGGCCTCATTTTTATACTCGTATCCCTGCTGGTTAGTCCTTTCATGGCCTACCCCCGTATCTAAATTAAATAACTGGCGAAGGATTTGCGCATCCATCACCACATCCCTACCATGGACGGTACCTATCAATCTAAAGTCGTTCAGTGAACGACCCGTCTCCCTCCGTAGGGTAGACATCCACTCAACCACATCGGCCTGATAAATATCGGGGCCACCTAACTCAAGAATGATTTCCCACCCCAAATAGTCAAATAGGTATGGGATCCCATAGTCCTCAAAATACTCCTCTTAACCCTCTTTTCAGCTAACACTTTATTCAAATATTTTCTATATAAAAACAAGTGCGTCCTAACATGTTTGGGGTGTTGGGACAATAAGAGGTTCGAAGACCAATCTATCAGAATGTTAACATTTTGAGTTCTTTGTCTTGTTGTCCTCAACATCTACAATTTGGGCCAACCAACCACAATATGTATGAGATAAATCAAGTAATGTAACCTATAATTGCATTTTACACAATTACGCTCACTTTAAAGATGCATCTATATATATACTCTTTTACGCTCTAATTTTGCATCTTATATATATAGTCTATAATTTGCCATTATTTTAAGCATTAAAAATAAATCATATATCAATAAAATCCATTTAACACATAAAATTAATTTTTAGCTAACCGCCCAAGTTTTATAAGTTTAATAATATATGCACATTTAGGCAACCAACTTTGTAAATCAAAATTAATTCTTAGAAATTAACCATGACAAATTAACTAAAATAGCAAATAAACACATATCTCATAAAACATATATCAAGGTTATCATCAAAGTCATGCAATTTCACATACTTGACTCTAAAAAGTCAAAATTACCATGAAAACTCCATGGATGACCATGAAGCTCAAACTTTCATTTTTGCTCAAAAAGTATGAAATAAGTTGCAATTACTTAATAAAAACACTAACCTTGGTGATTGGAAGCTTAACTTGATACAAATCTAGCTTTTTTCTTCACCACTTTCTATACCAAAATATCTTCAAAATGGATGAAACTTCCCACAAAGAAGTAATTTCTAGCCTAGATCTTTGATATTTATGAAAATGTTGGTGTTTTGGAGCTTAAGTTTGCAAATTTTTGGCACAAAGGTAGGGTTTTTTCGAAGAGAGCCGCACACCATGCGTAGCCTAAGGTTCTAGGGTTGTGGAAATGACAAAGTGAGTCTCAATTCTGAATTTTAACTCGATGGGACGCAGGGCCAGCCCCACTGCTGATTTTTCATTTTCTTTACTGTTTTGGTATGCGGGGCTGTAAATTTCTCTAATCTTTGATATAGAATGTAGTTTAAATTTTTTTTGAGGGCTAAATTAATTAATCTTATCTTTATAACCTACCATCCCCAACTTAGACTTTTGTGACGTCCTCGTCACATCAAAATTAATTTAACGGTTAAGAACATAGAGAGATAGATCGGTACATATTCATTATTCATAACAATAATCAAAGTTCAACTTTTATAATATTTAATTTAAAATAAAAACATCTCTCTTTTAAAAATAAAAATAAAGTACGATTACAATCCACATAAAATAAATAACCAAACCAAACAAACAAACCATCACATCAAAAACAAATACAAACAAAACTTAAATTTTTATCACGCATAATTAAACCATAATACTCAAATAATAAAATCAACATTCTGTCGGAGGTGCGACGATTTCTTCCAATTCTCCGACAATGAACTGGAGACTGGTGAGCCAGTCCGAATGTGTTTGAAACAGTTGATCGTTCTTCTTTTGATTTTCCCAAAGCGTCTGGATCTCTTTGAGCAACACATTGTTTGTGTTCACTAAATCTCCAACTATCCCCTTCAGCTTGTGAACTTGATCCCAAACGATATCAACCGTCTCGACCCTCTTTCATGGCCTCTGATCTTGTTCATCAACTTCCATTCTAGCTTTTCCTTTATTGTTTTGTCCTTCAGGCACAGGTTCAGGAGCTTTGAAAGGGATTTGGGTCACTTTAGCAGATTTTGGACAATGATACGATTGACCTAACACATGACCTTCCCACAAATTCTGCATAATAATGTACCCTAATGATACGGTTGGGTATCCAGTCATTAATGCGTGAACTAGGAGGATTTCTTGTGGTCTAACGTATATGGTGTCTTAGTGACGTGGAAGTATGTTAAAAATAACAAGCTTCCACATGACCTTGGCTA
Organism: Centrapalus pauciflorus; assembly: GCA_020465985.1. Lineage (NCBI taxonomy): Eukaryota > Viridiplantae > Streptophyta > Magnoliopsida > Asterales > Asteraceae > Centrapalus > Centrapalus pauciflorus. The sequence goes on along the minus strand of JAANYP010009175.1, from coordinate 70,439 downwards.
AGGGGAATAAATCACCTCTATTGAAGGCGGTATATGTCCGGGTATTTCTAATAGGAATTCCAAAAGCGGTGGCTATCATGTGATCCTATTGATTAGTCCACTTATTAACCTTACGCATTCCATCCCCCTGGGTATTAGTCAATGTCCAGAATTCCCTAGGACAAGGTGTCTCAGTGTCAATTAAAAATTCATCATAAAATTTTTCTCTAGAATTAACCTCTTTGTTCCCCACCATCCCCACTAATTCAAAATCATGATCCTCAGATTTTTCAATCCGATGCATCGTGGTGAACCATTGTTGGATTAAACTAGTATGGATATATGGTAATTCCCACATGATAGCCCTAGCCCATCCCAGATGCTCATCCTAGGCTTTTGGGAATTTGCGGAACGGTTACCGTTTGCGTGGAATTGGGTTGACATCTAAAAATAAAATCAAAGACAAAGTATTATAAAAATGGGTTTTCTACGTAAATGATGCATGAAAATTAAACACCTTTTTCAATAATAAACAAACTAATCCTAAGTCTCACCAACAATGTGAGCCTAATCTAACACTATCAAATGCATGAACTTTTATAATTAAATATTTTAACAATAAACGCATAACCTTTTTAATAAAAAGTTACAAAATATAATAAAAACGGAAAAAGCCATAATTTTTACAAAACTTTTGCAAAAATAAATTTATATTAATTAAATGAGTATTTAGAAAATTATTAATAACCCTTTTTTCTTTAAAAATAATGTAACTCCCCAAAATCTCAACCCATGCATGCTTGATAAATCTATACAAAACTAACGTAGAATGAAACTAAAGGGGTTATAGGGAGTATACCTTGCTAATCTTTGAGAAGAACTAATGTCGGATTGAAGATTTAACGTGGAAAAGACGAATTTTTGAAGGTTTTTAGGCTTAGAAAATCGAAGCCACCATTTTTTGGAACTGGAATTAGGGTTTTGGGTTATCGGGACACTTAGTACTGTTTTTCTAAAATTTTAAGCGCGTCGGGCCGCAGGGCCAGCGCAGGCCGGCGCCCCCCCTTCGCCCGGGCCTCTAGATTTGTGATCTGGGCCGTGCACTGGTCTAGAAACCCTAATTCTATAATTTTTAAAACTATACGGATATTCTCCCCAACTTACGCTCGTTTTATCGGGTTAAAATAATTTGGCTACGTGCTTAAAATTTTTATTTTCTAGATGTGAGGGTCTATTATTTAATTTAAAACGTAATTTCTAAACATAACTAAGTTCAGGAGGATGAATCCTCCCCAACTTAATTAGGTACACACAAGTAACACAAATAAGCAAATAAACACACTTAAAAACAATTAATTTCAATTAATCAAAATAATCTGGGTTGCCTCCTAGAAAACACTAAGTTTTACGTCTTCAGCCAGACGTACTGCTTCTAAACTAATTAATTAAGCTTAGGATCTTGTAGCCTGATGATTTCAGATACTAACATATCATTGGTGGCCCATTGAACATATAATTTAATTCTATGTCTGTTTACTTTGAATGGCTCACCACCTTTTAGGTCCTGAATTTCTACCGCACCATGTGGGTAGGTATTAGTTACAATGTATGGACCTATCCAGTTACTTTTTAATTTACCGGGAAATAATCTACAACTTGCATTAAATAACCAAACTTTATTTCCTTTGGTAAATATTTTATTTTTAAGCATTCTGTCATGGAAAACTTTTGTTTTCTCTTTATAAATTCTTGCGCTTTCGTAGGCTTCTCTATGAATTTCTTCCAGTTCATTCAATTGGAATTTTCTATCAACACTGGCATCATGTAAATTAAAATTTGTGTTTTTGATTGCCCATAGAGCTCGGTGTTCTAATTCCACTGGAAGGTGGCAAAGCTTACCATAAACAAGTCGACAAGAGGACATACTGATTGGTGTTATAAATGCGGTTTTGTATGCCCACAGAGCATCCTCTAATTTTTGTGACCAATATTTACGATCAGGTCTGACAGTCTTCTCAAGGATTCTCTTGATCTCTCTATTAGAGATCTCGACTTGTCTGCTTGTTTGCGGATGATAAGGCGTTACAATTCTATGGTTAACTCCGTATTATTTAAGGAGTTTAGAAAAATACTGACTATTAAAATATGACCCTTCGTCACTGATGATAGCCCTTGGAATACCGTGTCGTGCAAAAATATTTCTTTTAAAAAATTTACACACAACGCGGTTATCATTAGTGCGTGTAGCTTCTGCTTCCACCAATTTGGAAACATAATCTACTGCAACTAAGATGTATTCACATCCAAATGATTTAGGGAATGGTCACATAAAATAAATGCCCCATACATCAAATATTTCAGCAATTAATATCGGGGTCATAGGCATTTCATCTCTTTTTGCGATGCCACCAGTTTTCTGGCATCTTGTGTGTTAGATTTATTATTTCGATCCTAGGAGTTGTTTTGTAATATTTACTATCTTTGTAATTTGTCTTGTATTTAATTTCTATGTAATTTATGTTTATGCAAAGTCTAGGGGCCAAAAATGCCATGTTATGTAAGTTAATTAAAGGAGCCTACAAAAGGCTCCTAGGGTTACTTTTGTTCCACACGGTTGACATTTGAATATTATACAGCCGCCACTGTTCCATTGTTCTCTCTACATTCATATTGTCTCTTCTTCATCATATTACATTTATTGAGCTTGTTTCTTCATGTATATGATAAGAATATCATTAAGGTGCTGAAAATATACGGGAATACATCTTTACAATTGGTATCAGAGCTCAGAGGGGTGGATTTAAACTGACTTGTTCGGATTCTGCTGGGTTTTTGAAAGTGTTCTTCGTGTTCTTCATCTCATGTCGGTTAGATCTTCATTTCCTTTGTTTTCTCGTGTTTCTAATGTTATAATGGTCATATAAACATCACATTATCATTCTCTACTGATTTTAAACTCATTTAGTTCCATATCTTTGTTAAAATCATCAAGAATCGACCATTATTAAGTTTGAAAATATGGGTTGTTTAAGTGGGTTTTTTCACGTGTTCATGCTATTTTTAAGTGTTTTTAGGTTGTTTTAAATCACCAAAAGTGTTTAAAATAGTTTATAAATCATTTAGAACTGTTTTCAGGCTTTAAAACTGATAAAAATCGAATTCTGCTCATTCTACCTTAGAAATCGTAAAAAACCTGCTGTATTTCGGATTACTACTGTAGCATTTCGGACCACCTAGGCACCAAATTCGGACCTCACATCATCCTAATTCGGACCTTATTTCGGTCCAATTCGGACCATACTTAGGTGAATTTCGGACCCCCCATAAGCCTATTTCGGACCACACTTCGGTCCCATCCGAACTTCGGACCATCCGAAGTTCAGATCAGGCTTTCCATCTTTCACTGTTGGGACTTATACTTAAATTTTCCAAACTCGGACCCCACCCATTTCGGTCCATCCGAATTCCGTCCCTCCACTGTACGAATTTCGGTCCACACGAATTCGGTCCTTCCACTGTTCATCCGAATTCGGTTCATCCGAATTCGGTTCATCCGAATTCGGTCCATTAGGTCCATCCGAAATTAGGTCAACCGAACTTGGTCCCCACCCGTAGTACTATTCATCCGAATTAGGAACACTTCCGAACTTGAACCTCATCCGAACCATAGCCATCCGAATTACGGTTCACCATCCGAAATCCATCCATCCGAATCAACCCATCCGAATTCGGTTCCCTCATCCGAAACACTGTTCATCCGGATTCAAGCATCCGAATTCAGAACCTCCTGTTTTCTGTCCAACCCATCCGTGTTCAGTTTCCACCTCTAACGATCTTCATATTCTTAATCAGCACCCATAATCATAATGTCTCGCGAAGCTCTAGTACTCGGATCTGAGAACAGACCACCAGTTCTCTATCCTGATGAGTACGAACAATGGAAATCCCGGTTCCTTAAGTTCGTTGGAATGCAACCTCTCGGGAACCTGATGCTTCAATCTATATTCGAAGGACCCGTCATCTACTATCGAGAGATAGCTGCCAGACCTGAGGCTGACCCCCTGTTCAAGCCTCAAAGGTTGAAAGAGAGCCGGCAAATGACGCCGAGAGGGACCGCCAACACGCTGATAAGAGGGCCGAATATCTGATTTATCAAGCCCTCCCCACTGATATTTTGGTCGGTGTAGACAGTATAATGTCTGCAAAAGAAATGTGGGACGAGCTGGAAATCCAAATGTTGGGGGCAGATCTTGATAATCGTGCCAAAATCGAGGAGGCGAAGGCAAAGTTTACGGAATTCCGCGCCAAAGACGGGGAATCTCTGCAAGCCACATTCACCAGGTTCTGTGCAGTCCTTAACGAGTTAAACAAACTGCACATCAAGAAGGATAGGGATGATATCAACATCCAATTCTTTGCCGCCTTAGCCCCCGAGTGGCAGCTTGCATGTCGGGCAACAAAAAGAGTCCTGAACATTCCTGACGTATCCATTAATGTCGTCTTCAAGGAGCTCAAGAAATATCAAGGGGATGTGGATCAACAGAAGCTGACGGCAAATCAGTTGGCCTCTCTACTACTATCAGCCAACACTGGGTTGAAACCGAATGATTCGCTAGCCTTGATCACCAACACGCAGATTCCGACACCATCTTTTGCTCCTGGTTCTTCATCGTCTCAGTACAGGTATGCTTCTCCTCCGCGTGAGGTCTATGATGAGGAGGAAGCTTCGATACAAGAACAGATAGCCTTGTGGACCAACCGTCTCCAACAGCGACGGTTCTCCAACAAGACCAACAACCAACTCCGTTATGACACCGGTCCACAGACGTACTCAGATGATAGGAGAGATGACCGCCGCGATGACTATCGCAGGGATGACTACCGAAGGGATGACAGGGATGATCGCCGATATGACGATAGACGCGACTATCGAGATGATCGCCGTTATGAAAGGCGAGATGATAGGCGCGATGATCGCAGGGATGACAGGCGGGACGATCGAAGGGATGATCGTCGGGATGACCGCAGGGACCGGAGGCGTGATGACAGCCGCGAGCTCCGCCGGGCCGACAAGAGGCCGGCGGAAAGAAGAGAGGAAAGGCCAAGAGTAGATGAGCCGAAGGCCACTGATGAACGTCTCTGCTACAAATGTGGCAAACGGGGCCACTTTGCTAGGGAATGCAAGAATAATTTCGAAAGAGACGTTGCTTAGTACGAGAGAAAGCTCGAGGCTGCCAAGAAGAAAGCGGATGCGTTAGCCCTCGTCGCCCAGGAGGACTACTGGGATGCTGAAGATTCTGAAGACGAGGATGACAAGGGCAAGAATTGCTACATGGTTGATCGTATGGGGTTGGAGACATGTGTTGATTTCACTGCTGACAATTCAGACATTGCTGCTGAGGGGGAGACAATGAAACATCCACCAGCATGTCTGATGGCTACAACCGACGATCTCGAATGCTCCACATCCGGTTCCGAGTCCAGTGAGGTATATTCCTATTACATTCCTACACATGTAAATAAATTATTTGTAGATAATGAATGTACACTACACACACAAATACTTGATCTACAAGATAGATAAAATGCTGAAACTGCAAGGTGTGTACAGGCTGAACATCAAGCTCATATTCTGAAAGAATCATCTGAATTATATCATTCAAAATGGTTAACTAATCATAATGTTATAAAACAGATGTTAATAGAAAAAGTAGATGTTCAGGATAGGAATATATACCTTGAATCTTGCATGGAAACGCTTTCAAAAGAAAAACTCTCTTTAAAAGAAGAAATTTCTGTTCTTACAAAACAATTAGATGTGGTAAATATGGAAAATATAGACAGTTTAGAAAAATACAAAATGATTGAAGAAGAAAGGATAAGTTTGTACGCGAGAATAAAGACCCTTGACGATGCATTTTTGAAAAGGGGTCAAACAGAACAAACCATCCATTTAAATCAGCCCAAAGAAACTAGGTTTTACCATTCTAAACAAGGAATTGGTTTTAAAAATCCTAAATATTTGGAAAAGGCACAAAATGTTTTACCTGTATTTTATGACATGAATTATATGGGAGCCGGTATTAAATCTTTCTTTTTTGAGTCATCAAAAGAAGTTTTAAACCAAGAAAATGAGAAACGTGTTGCGCGTAAAGATAAAATAATTTCTTTTCATTATGAAAAACTTAACGAGAGTTATTCTTCTAGAGTACCCACTTTAGAGGAAGATCTCTCGTCAACTTATTCAGAAACTGAATTGAAAACTGAAACCGTAAAATCAACTCCTCAACTTTATATTCCTGCAAAAGTTCTTCAACAACAAATCATTGTTTTAGAAAAGGAATTGAAGTCATCTCAAGAGAAAGCACTTGATCTTCAAGATGCTCTTCTTAAGAGAGAAGAAGAATTGGTAAATCAATCTTTTCAACAAGCTGTGGAAGTCACTGTCTACAGAGAAAATTTTGAAATAGTTTCACAACAATTGAAAGATCTTTCAAAACAACAAACACTTTCTCATTCCATAAAAATTCTGTGTATGTCATCAGATAAAGGTAAGGCTAAAGCTGAATCTTCTTCTATCATTGTCAAAGGTGAGTGCTCAAAAGCGTTCAAAAATGAGGTTACTAAAAAGACTCAGATCAAATCCAAGTCTTTTAAGAAACCCACTCACCACCAAAAAGAAAAGTCTGTCAAGACTAAATCTTCCATGCTTACTGACTCTAATCGTTTTGTTCCTACAGATCATATAAGGAGAGTCCCAAAAACCACCATGCAGGATTTTACAAGTTTTTTTGTGAAGAAGGATTTAATGCCAAGTGAATTTGTTACTAGAGATAGGATGTCTGTAATCTCTAAAGACAATTTATGTAACAATGTGTGTGACAATGTCTGTAATGATGTACCGAATTCTACTGTTCCGTTAAAGTACTCTTTCAAGGATTTGTTTAATCTATGTCCAACTAAATATAGACGACAGGTTCCTGAAATGAATGCTTTTGTGCCTTACCCTGTTAAACGTATTCGGAAAAAGAAAACAAAAAATAGTGCATCATCGGCCACAAACAAAGTTGAGATGTGTCCGTTGCCAAGGCCCAAAACCAAAGCAACGGTCAAAAAGGTCTCAAAAAGACAAAAACCGAAGGCAATTTCAGCGCCTAAGGTTCCAAAACCCAATAAATCCAATCTTCAATGGATTCCAAAGGGTTGTGCATCTGGACCACACACAAATGCTAGTTGGGTTTCTAAATCTGTACACGTGCCATATAAATCTGGAAATCCTAACAAAAAGGGACCCATATTGAGGTGGGTACCCAAGGTTGTGTGATCTTAATGCAGATGGTTCTTGGTTACTTCTGATCAAGACCCGTGCTTCAAAGAAATGGCTTCTAGTTACCTTAGACTAGGACCCGTTCTTTTGCTTGTCGGTTGTGCTTAAACCGACACGTTTGGCTTCTGTGCACACAGCCCAGGACCCGGTCTTAACTCATCATGTTTTCTGAACATCTCGGTTCAGAACACGGTTTGATTGTGAATTAAAAATGGATGTGTTTGAATGCATATAGTTTTTCATTATATGAATTTATGTGTTTTTCAGGCTAAGTCCATTTGGTATATGGATTCGGGTTGCTCCAAGCACATGACAGGAAGAAGAGAATTGTTGTCCAACGTTGTTGAACAGTATTGCGGAACTGTGAAATTCGGGAACAACCATCAGGCTCACATAAAAGGATACGGGGACTTAGTTCTAAATAATCTGGTCATCAAGGACGTTGACTATGTTGAGGGGTTATCTCATAATCTTTTTAGCATAGGACAGCTCTGCGACAAAGGACTAGAAGTAACGTTTAGGGCTAAGAACTGCAGTGTTAAGAGCATGGATGGAAAAGAAATCTTAACTGATTCCCGAAAATCTAACCTTTACACCATTGACGTAGCTAAGCTTGTAGTGAAGGATAACATTTGCCTACTATCAAAAGCCTCTTCAAAAGACTCTTGGTTGTGGCATCGAAGATTATCCCATTTGAAATTTGATAATATCAACAAGCTGGCTGCGAAGCAATTAGTCAAAGAACTTCCTGAGTTGCGCTACGAAAAAGACCATCTGTGTGGAGCGTGTGAGAAAGGAAAAATGAAACGATCATCTCACAAACCAAAGCCCGAACCATCAACAAAAAGAGTTTTGGAGTTACTTCATATGGATTTATGCGGACCGATGAGAACTCAAAGCATAAATGGAAAACGATATGTGTTGGTTATCGTTGATGATTATTCTCGATATACCTGGGTCAGGTTCTTGCGTTCCAAGGACGAGACAGCTCAAGAAATCATTGATTTTATCAAGACTGTTGAGACCCAACAACAGCTGTCAGTACAATCAATCAGATCAGATAACGGCACGGAGTTCAAGAACTCGGTAGTGGAGGGCTTCCTTCGATCCAAAGGGATTCAACATCAATACTCTGCTGCTCGAACACCTCAACAAAATGGGATCGTGGAAAGGCTTAACCGTACGCTAGTAGAAGCCGCTCGTACAATGCTCACATACTCAAAGCTACCTCCGTTCTTGTGGGCCGAAGCCGTATCAACAGCATGCTATACACAAAATCGCTCAATCATCCATAAGCGCTTTAACAAAACTCCTTACCAACTCTTTTTGAATAAAGTACCATTTATCAAGTACTTACGTGTATTTGGTTGCAGGTGCTATGTGCTGAATGACAAAGATAACCTCGGGAAATTAAACGAAAAGGCGGATGAAGCGATCTTCATTGGATACTCATCCAACTCGAAGGCGTATCGCGCATTCAATACCCGAACCAGAACAGTCAATGTAAGTGTGCACGTCACATTTGATGAGTTGGCTGAACTGGCACCCGAAGTTGATCAATCAGGACCACGCATTACTCAAATGCCTGGAGACTCTTCGAATAACCCCATTTCTTTTTCTTCTTCTGATTTGGTTAATTTATTTGATCCTTTTTATGTTGAATTTTTCGGTCCTAACGCTAGTGTGTCTAATGTTGTTAATAATGTAGGTGATCCTTCCAGTTCAACTGCGCCGCAAAGTTTCTCCGCTCCATCTTCATCAACATACCCTCATCCATCCACATCATCCACCGACACATCCGCAGTTGAATCTACTCCTATAATACCCTCACATACAATACCAACAATTCTTCCTTCACCTAAACACTCGGGAATCGAACCTGAACCAGTGGTTCCTTCATTTGAAACCATTGACCATGAATCCTCATCCATTCCCATATTAACCACAGAGGTTCCATCCCGAGCACCCCTTCCACACGAGATCAAATGGACCCGAAGTCACCCAACAGAGCAAATCATTGGTGACGTATCAACAGGAGTTCAAACTCGTAGGGCATCTGCTAATGAATGTCTCTACGCATCATTCTTGAGTATGATAGAGCCCGCTCGTGTGGATGAAGCCCTGACAGATCCGGATTGGATAGTTGCAATGCAAGAGGAACTCAACCAGTTTGAACAGCTAAGAGTATGGCGGTTAGTTCCCAAGCCAAAAGACGTACAGTCATCGGAACGAAGTGGATCTTTAAGAACAAACGAGATGAAAACGGCATTGTGATAAGGAACAAAGCAAGACTTGTTGCCAAAGGCTACCGACAACAAGAAGGGATAGATTATGACGAGACCTTCGCTCCAGTTGCACGGATCGAAGCAATCAGAATCTTCTTGGCGTACGCGGCACACAAAGACTTCAAAGTGTACCAAATGGACGTCAAGACTGCCTTTCTAAACGGTAAACTTAACGAGGAAGTGTATGTTGAACAACCACAAGGCTTTGTTGATGCACATAAACCTGACCATGTTTATGTGCTAGATAAGGCCCTCTATGGTTTAAAACAAGCACCTCGAGCATGGTATGATAGTCTTTCGAATTTCCTTATTTCTGCCGGTTTCTATAAAGGTGTGGTGGACACAACTCTGTTCACTAAAAGGGAAGGCCCACATATAATGCTAGTACAGATTTATGTCGACGATATTATATTTTGATCTACTGACAGTAATTTTTGTAAGGATTTTTCAGCCCTAATGGAGTCCAGGTTTGAGATGAGTATGATGGGGGAAATGAACATTTTCCTCGGATTACAAGTCAAACAACTTGAGGATGGGATTTTTGTGAACCAGTCGAAATATACTCTTGACATTCTCAAGAAGTATAAGTTAGACTCTTGCACGAGTATCGCAACTCCCATGGCCTCCAACTGTAAGTTAGACACCGATCCTTCCGGGAAAAGTGTCGATAATTCAACTTACAGAGGGATGATAGGATCCTTACTATACTTGACTGCCAGCAGGCCGGATATAGTGTTTTCAACATGTCTTTGTGCTAGATTTCAGGCCGACCCAAAAGAATCACACCTAACTGCGGTAAAACGCATTTTTCGTTATCTTAAGGGTACACCCGAACTTGGTCTATGGTATCCAAAGGGAACCGATTTCGATCTTACCACGTTTTCAGATGCTGATTTTGCATGTTGTAGAGTGGACAGAAAAAGCACGTCGGGAGGAATACAGTTTTTAGGAGATAGACCGGTGTGTTGGTCTTCCAAAAAGCAGAATTGTGTATCCACATCTACAGCTGAGGCTGAGTATGTAGCAGCTGCAAGCTGTTGCTCTCAAGTGTTGTGGATGAGAACACAATTACGCGATTATGGGTTCTCACTCACCAATATCCCTATTTACTGTGATTCTCGAAGTGCAATTGCCATCTCTTGCAATCCCGTGCAGCACTCTCGAACAAAACACATAGATATCAGGTATCATTTTATTAAAGATCACGTTGAAAAGGGAACCATTGAGTTGTATTTTGTTGGCACGGAATATCAACTTGCGGATATATTTACTAAAGCTTTAGACGAACCTCGTTTTCAGTTTTTAGTATCCCATATCGGCATGTTGAATCTTCCAATTAAATATCAGATTGAAATTCCTTTATTTTAGAAAATATCTGTTATTTAAATTTAAGGATTATGTCACAAGATTGAAACTCATTATTTCCTTATTTGCGTATATTTTTAATAATTAATGATCCTGATAAATTGCTGTGTGAATTGTTCATCACGGAGTGGGATGCAAACAATATCCAGGTTTGTCTGTACTTGAAAGGTTAAAAAGGGTTGTCGTGATTTAAATCTGGAAAAGATAAGGAAAAGAACCGGTATTTATTTGAGGGGGAGTAGTGTTAGGATTTTAAAATTTATAATTCTGTGTTTCTTTTTGTTTCTTTTATAGTTAAATTATAAATTTTAGGTTGGTCTTAATCTTTAATTTAATTTTAAGGTTTAATTTAATAGGTCAGAAAATCACAAAAAGATTTTATCTTTCAAATTTATCAAAAAAAAAAAAAAAAGGCAAAAAGATTTTAGTTTACTTCATTTCATTTTATTTTAATTTCAAAATTAAAGAAAATACCAAAAATATTTTTTTTGAATTGGGCCAAAATTTCCTTTTAATTTTGTTTTGATTAATTTCTTTAAAAGCCCAAAACATTTTTGTTGTTGTGTGTGTATGTTGAGCTCAACCCGCCGGCCCACCTTTCCATTTGGGCGCGGATCTTGTTGCTCCGACCCGACCCGCGCGGATTTATATAGGTTGGTCAACAGTCAAATGTCTCACTTTCTTCATCCACAAGATATTTCTCTTTCTTTCTTCTTCCTTCCCGTCGACACCACCGCCCACATCCACCATTTTCTACGGCTTGAAGCTTTTGCACCACCTGTTTTCTTCATTTTTCTTGCACTTTCCTTCTTCGGCACTACCAGGTAACACTTTTCTATCTTTATTTCAGTCTTTAACTTCGTATATTGCTTGTTTGATTTTCAAAATATTTCTAGTTTTTACTTTCGGTTTTTATACATCTTAGGTACTGAAATGTGTTATTTTTCTTTAGTTGTAGTTAGATAAAATGTTCAGTAACTTGTTTTAGACTAGGATCTGTAATTTCATGCATTTTTATTAACATTTCAACTGTTCACGTTTATTTTTTGCATGAACATTAACTGCACTCATGCAGTTTCGGATGTCCGAATTCGGACCACCACCCGAATTCGGATGTCCGACTTAGACTAGATTCAAAAATTTTCAAAGTACAAAACCAATTTCGGAGCACTGTTGATCCGAATTCGGTTCACTGTTGATCCGAATTCGGACCATCAAAGCAGGGTCAAAATTTTCAAAACTTGAAAATTGTCTAAGTCTGTTCACACTGTTCATCCGAATTCGGATGATACCCGGACTCGGTCCCCATCCGAATTTCAGGTACCATCCGAATCCGGACCTTCCCATATCGTTGCATGCATTTACAAAAGTCATCAACCGAATTCGGATCATGTTCCATGACCCATCCGAATTCGGACCACTTTCATCCATTTCATGCCTCACATTTCGGACCATCATCCGAATTCGGTCCATGTTCCTCACCACCTCCGAATTCGGACCACCACACATCATTCATGCATTATCCGATTTCGGACTGATCCGAATTCGGTGACACTGTTCATCCGAATTCGGACCATCCGAAATCCAACACTTAGGATTTTTTTTAAAATTTTTTCATTTTTCCACTTCTGCATGTTTATATAAATTAAAAAATCACAAAAATAGTTCCATCCAAGTGCACCATTGATTAGAGTTACGATCAGTGTTTGAGTGAAACGGTCTTATCTAACATCGGTCTCTTAACGATTGACTTTGGACTTTATTAGTGGAATTTTATTCTGCTAATAAAGACCCGATGCTAAACAGATCAGACAATTTCTATTTCACACTCATCTAGACTTCACATCAATGCATTATCATATCAAGTCTTATGATTCTAACTTTGTTGCACTTTGCAGGATAATGGATCCCGCAATCATTCTCACCGTACCCCATCCTCCCATTCCAAATAACAATGCTCAGCTACCCGAGGAATCCATTCTACCCAGCGCCGAGTTTGTCGAGTTTATCCCACATAACTGGCAACTCGACGTTTCCATCCTTTCAAAAGAAACCCAAACCCTTGCCTTCGACATCCTCACCCGCCATCCCATCTATTACGCACTATCAACTGCCATAGCTGTTCCCCAGATATACCTCCAACAATTCTGGAACAGGCTCCAATATATAACCGACCCCGAACCTCACTTCACCTCCACCATTGACTGCGTTCCGGTCAAAATCACCACCGCTGCCATCCGCCACATTCTTCATCTACCCACAGAAGACTACCTTCCCACCCTTGATTCATTCGACCCAAACCCATCCGTATCTGAGGCCCTAACTGAGATACAAACTCTAGGGTATGACGGTCCTCTTACCAAACCATCAGACTTCCGCACGAAAAACCTTCAGTCCCACTGGCGGATTCTATTCGATGTGCTTAACAAATGCCTCACCGCCAAGCATTCAGGTCATGACTCGGCGTCGGCCCAGGTATTGGCCATGTTCACCGGCTTTGCCTTTGACCGACACGTGGACTATGCTGCTTTCATCTTTGAAGAATTACGAAGAGTCTACGTCGAAAGAAGCACAAAGAAAGGCTGCAAGTATGTTCCTTTTCAAAGATTCCTTCAACTCATCATCCAGTGTGCAATGGATCAAGACGATGACATACATGAACGTCCGGAGGCTGATGTCTACCCCACAGTGGCAATTCAAAAGTTAACTCTGCCAAAGGGGGCCCCGACGGTACCGGTGATGAAAATTCCTCTATCCACTCTAACGAGGTCAAGGGGCACAGAGCGGGTAAGCCCGTATATAAGAGAGAATTATCCGGATGAGTCTCAGTCGGAATCGACTGAGACTAACCAGTGTTAAGGTGAGCAAAAAGAGAGTGAGCATGAGGGAGAACGTATGGATGTTCAACAGTCTATGGTTTTCGGTGAGCAGGAGGTTGAGATTGTGAGGGAGGGAGATGTAGGCGAGACGGCAGAGACGGCGGATTCCGAAAGAACCGTCTCTGTCGTAAGAACGAGGGAAATTCAGTCTGAGGGTGAACCAAGCCCTGTTAGCCGGACTCCCCTTCATAAGACCGTTAGTCCAGCGGTCGAAACAACCCCCACCACCCACTTGGTTTCCCCACAAAGGGAAACCACTTCATTCCACGGGGATCTTCCACACACTCCATCGTCCTCTCATTCGGAGAGTGGAGGTGTTGAAAGAGGTCACACTCCTCCCCACGTGACCGAACTTCCTTCACCCACGATTCCATCCCCACATATACACACCACGCACGATGCCTTTGTGGCATCCCCAACAGCTGCCTCCGTGGCAGCTCAACAAACTTCCAGATCTGAGCGTCCTATACAGGAACCAGAAATGACGGAAGGAAGACCGGGAGTGGCTCAATCAACGCCGTCCACTTCCGGCCATCTCCCCATCAATCTGGAGATGCTAACGGCAGCATTACGTGCTGCCGGAGTGGTTACCCGGGCTGACCTGGACGCCCAAAGGGAAGCCGCCGAGGAACGTCACACCGCCCTTCTTTCCTTCATCAAGGGTAAGGGTGTCGCCTCCGAAGCTGGCCCCCCGCCAGGTTCCCATTCAGTCCACCATCAGATATCGGAGCTGTCGGACAAGATTGATGCGTTTAATCGCCTAATTTTGCAAGTCCAGGAACAGCTTAATTCCCGAATGGATCGCCTAGAGTCGGCAGTTATTGAACTCCAATGCCGCACTCAGGCCGAAGCCCCTAAAAGGAAACATGACGACCAGGACGACCCTGATCGTCATGAGGGGGAGAAGCGCATAAAAGTTCAGTTTGAGGACCCAGTGCTGAGTTTAGGGGGAGCAGAGACCGCCGAGGGGTCCGAGTTTTAGGGGTCGGGGGAAAAGTCTCAGGAGGCTCAGGAATACATGTTAATAGAAGACGAGCCCATGGTCGAGGGTCCAGATCCACTGGATCCGATGACAGCTGTGGTAGAATTTGAGGAACCGCACGAAAAGGTTGAAATCATATTAGTTTCTGACTCAGATTCCGATACCGAGGACAACCAACCATTATTAACTCCTCAGCCTGAGCCTGATTCTCCAACGAAAAAATCCTCATCCTCATCTTTTGATTTCCTGAATTCAGCACCCCGAGCCCATCAAGAAGATATACTATCATCCATACAAGCTCCCCTGTCATTAAAAGAATCCCACATTACCATTAGCCCCCCAAGATCCCCAAGCCCTCCACCAGTCCAACAAACCCAACGTTCAGGTCCCTCCCCAACAAAAAGGGTTGATTGCTTCGATGAAACTCCGGAGGGCCCTGGCGTGTACAGAAAAGATGATTTATTTTGGGTAGATCACTACACAAAAGGCAAGGTTCATACACTGCCGCAGGAAGAAAAAGATCAAATGCGACAAGAACGGCGGGGGACTATTATAAAGCTTCTCGAAGCTAAAAAGGATGAAATAGAAGAACCCCCCGTTCAGGGCCTTAAAGACTTCTTGCAAAAGTTTCCCCCGGAGCAGTTTCAGAACCCTTACCTTGAAGAAAGATTTAAAATGGTATTCAGAAAGAAACCTGGAGCCTTCAGCAGACGCCTACTCATGGAACTTACGAATGTCTCCAAAGCTGAACAGGCTGAATACTACCAATTGATGCTCCGGGAACAAAGGTCTAAGGTGTCAAAGTCGAAGATCAAAAAGCTCAAGACAATCACTATGTGCAAAAGAGCCAGAGTCTTCTATCCCTCCTACCAAGTGGAAAGAGAAGATGGGACGGGATATGACATCTTCGAGTATGATCTTGACTTCATAAGTGCGGATGACGTTGAGTTCCTTCACAATAGTCTGAAAAATCGCATCAGGAAACGTCTAACGCACATGACCCCCGTAGGAGCCCTAGTACGAAGCATGAACCGCCGATCGATCATAATGTGCTTAAGAGATTTTCAGATGGTGATCGAGAGTGCTATGGTTAAGGTAGGCCTACGAGCACTAGAACAAGATAGTTTTCTTTTAGCCCACCACCCGGCCTACAGAGTTATACTTTCTGGAGATCCGGGTGTCATTTTTGTAAACTACAAGGGCTACAAAAGGTATATGCGCTTTGAGGACCTTCCTTGCTATTCCGATGGTACAGTTAGATTGGTTCGAGCTGCTCTTACAAAGAAAGTACAAGATTATGATGCTCAACCAGATCCTGAACAGAGATGCTCACCAAAGGAAATACAAGATACACTCAGCGGCATAGACTACCTGAACGAGCGGCTACATACAAGACAAGTAACCAGACGCTGACGTCATACTTGGTCTCCGAGAATCGACTGACCACGCCCAAGTTCCAGGACCTCCTAAGTGATCGAAAAGGGGGAGATTGTTAGATTTATTATTTCGATCCTAGGAGTTGTTTTGTAATATTTACTATCTTTGTAATTTGTCTTCTATTTAATTTCTATGTAATTTATGTTTATGCAAAGTCTAGGGGCCAAAAGTGCCATGTTATGTAAGTTAATTTAAGGAGCCTACAAAAGGCTCCTAGGGTTACTTTTTGTTCCACACGGTTGACATTTGAATATTATACAGCCGCCACTGTTCCATTGTTCTCTCTACATTCATATTGTCTCTTCTTCATCATATTACATTTATTGAGCTTGTTTCTTTATGTATATGATAAGAATATCATTAAGGTGCTGAAAATATACGGGAATACATCTTTACATTGTGCACCTTTTAACAAACTCGTAGGCATCCTTAAATATTGTGGGCCAGAAAAACCCACACTGCAGTATCCGGTGACCAGTTTTCTTTACGCTGAAATGGCCAACGCATGCATATGCATGGCAGTGTTTAAGAATATCCTCATGTTCCGAGTTAGGGACACAACATCTTATAATTTGATCTGCTCCTATTTTAAATAAATCAAGCTCATCACAAATGTATTGCCTTGCTTGAGCATAGCAATATTTTCTCTGTTGTGGGTTCCAGTGCTTCGGAAATCTTCCTGTTACGAAATAGTTAACTAGATTCGCAAACCAGGGAATTTTAGATACATATAATAATTGTTCATCAGGGAAGGAGTCCCTGATTTGATCAGTTGAGTTTGTTGAGATTTAGTGAAGCCTTAATAAATGATCGGCAACAACATTTTCTGTGCCTTTTTTTATCCTTAATTTCTAGGTCAAATTCTTGCAATAGATGGATCCACCGAATCAATCTAGGCTTGGCATCCTTCTTCGCCAATAAGTGTTTTAAAGCACTGTAGTCTGAGTACACAATTACTTTTGCCCCCTAAAATATTTGATCTGAATTTATCTAGGACAAACACTACGGCTATTAACTCTTTTTCCGTAGTGGTGTAATTGATTTGTGCATCATTAAAGGTTTTACTTCCGTAGTAAATCACCCTGGCTTTTTCTCAAATCTCTGTCCTAAAAAAGCACCAACTGCATATCACTTACATCGCACATGATCTCAAACGGTTGACACCAATCTGGAGATTGCAGAATTGGCGCTTCAATTAATTTTGATTTAAGCTGCTCAAATGCTTCCATACAAACATCATCAAAATTAAACTCGGTGTCTTTTGATAGAAGATTGCATAACGGCCTTGAGATCTCACTGAAATCTTTAATAAATCAACGGTAAAAACCAGCGTGGCCTAAGAATGATCTTATTCCTTTAATGTTGGTGAGGGTGGAAGTGAAGAAATTAATTGAACTTTCGCCTTATCTTCCTCCATTCCTCTTTGGGACACAATGTGACCTAGGACTACCCCTTCTTTTACCATAAAATGGCTTTTCTCCCAACTTAATACTAAGTTGGTTTCAGTGCATCTCTTTAGGACTTTTTCTAAATGTCCCAAACAATCTTCAAATGTTTTATCGAATATGGAGAAATCGTCCATAAATATTTCAAGGGAACCACCCACCATATCTGAAAAGATAGTCATCATACAACGATGGAATGTGGCGGGTGCATTACATAGTCCGAACGGCATCCTTCGGTAGGCAAAGGTGCCATAGGGACAAGTAAATGTAGTTTTTTCTTGATCCTCAGGATAGATTGGGATTTGATTATAACCATAATATCCATCAAGGAAACAGTAAAACTTCTGCGCTGCTATTTTTTCTACTATTTGATCTATAAATGGTAGTGGGAAATGATCTTTAGAAGTAGCAGCACTGAGTTTTCTGTAATCAATACAAACTCTCCACCCAGTTACAGGGCGAGTAGTTATCTTCTCTCCTTCTTCAGTGTTAACTACTGTAATTCCCGATTTCTTAGGTACAGTTTGGGTTGGACTTACCCACTTACTATAAGATAAGGGATATATAATTCCAGCGTCCAACCATTTCAATAATTCCTTCTTAACTACCTCTCTTAAATTAGGATTCAATCTCCTTTGTGCATCCCGAGCCAGTTTAGCTTCTGGATCAGTAATGATTCGGTGCATACACAAAGTGGGACTAATTCCTTTTAAATCGGCTATAGTCCATCCTACTGCTTCTTTATATTTGACTAATATAGAGCTTTCTCTTGCTCTTCAGTCAGATCTGATGAACTTATGACAGGCAAAGTGTCATTCTGACCTACAAAAGCGTATTTTAAATGCGATGACTGCTCGTTCAATTCTAAAACAAGTGGTTGCTCTATTGAGGGTTTGGCTGACTGAGGTAAATCAGAAGGTAATTTTTCAGTACTATGGGTCCACAGTGGTTGTTTCGATTCTAATGTGGATTCCATGACTACTTCTAGCTTATCACACTCAGTAGGATTCAGTTTAGCTAATTCATTCTCTGCAAAGAATATTTCAGTAGCATCTTTGGTGTAGATTAACGAACTATGCTGCTGCGCAAGTTCGTCCACCATGTCTATAAGATAACACTCTGAATCAATAGTATAGACACTTGAAGCATTAAACACATTCAGTCTTAATTTCCTATTACCAAAGGCAATATCCACTGCTCCAGTCCTACAATTAATTTGTTCATTAATCGTGGCTAAGAAAGGCCTGCCTAGGATAATAGCCGGTTGATTATCTACTATTGAACTCTCATTGTCCAATACTAGGAAATCAACTGGATAGTAAAAATCTTCGACTTTTACTATGTCATCTGATCGAATACCTCTTGGGCACTTGGTTGACCGATCTGCCACTTGTAAGATAATATCAGTTGTCTGTAACTGGCCTAGATCATGTTTATCAAACAAGTTTCCAGGTAATATATTAACACTAGCTCCAAGCTCAAGTAGTGCCTTCTTAATCTGCACATTACCTATAGTTACTGGAATAAATGGTGATCCAGGATCTTTCAGCTTAGGAGGTAGAGAACTAGAAACTACTGCACTTAACTATTCAGTTAATTTGATCTGCTTTCGGAGCGAGACCTTGTAATTTGTTTTCTATGTGTGCAGAGATCTTTCAAAAATTTGGCATAAGAGGGAACCTGTTGAATGGCCTTGATCAAAGGAATATATATATTAACTTCATTGAACAAGTCCCGCTGATCCTTTGGTTGTGGGCCTCTTTTGCCATATGGAGAAGATTTTGGGTATTCTAAAGCAGTAGGATAAGGAGGAGGAATTGAAGTGTCCTGATTCTTATCCGCCTCCCCAACTTTGGGAGTTGGGACATCTGCTTTAATTGGCTCTTTAAAAGAAACTTTCTTAGGCACCTCCTTCTTTGGATCCTCTTTCTCCTCATACACGACTTCAGTGTCGGTATCTTCTTCTGCCTCTTTTTCTTTAGGCATCTCAATTTAGATACATCATTGACTTCCTTTATCTCATGTTTCTTATCTTTGATATGATGAGCATGTGAAGGATTGGGAATAGTATTGCTAGGAAGCTTCCCCTCCTCACGCCTAGTGAGCGATTTAGCTATCTTACCCATTCAGGCGACTTAACATCTCCATGGTCTTATTACTGGTAGATGGTTGCTGCTTCATAAATTCAGCAAACTCTGAAAACTGCGAAGAAGTCATATTTGTTTCCACTTGGAATTGTGGTTGATCACGACGATTTGACTTATAATACCGCTCATCTTTAGCTGCTGAAGTTGAACCATATTGATAATCTCTCTTTGGTGGTTCATATGTCGGTTTGGATTGATGATCGGTGTGCTGATCATGTTTCCATCGAAAGTTGGGATGGTTTCTCCATCCCGGATTGTATGTTTTCGAAAATGGATTATCCCTCTCTCGATAAGCTCTATGTCCATAAACTTCGTTAGTAAATTCCTCAGTGGATTGCACTTGAGGACATGCTTCGGAAAGATGCGATGGATCTCCGCATGTAACACAATTAATTGATGCACTAGGGTTTGAAAGACCCTTGATTAATTGATCCATTTTCTTGCTTAGTTCTGAAATTTCATTTTTAACCTCACGTTTCCAGGCATTATCTATGCCCATAACTTGAACGCCTATGTTGTTTTTAGAACCGGCTTGGACTTTAAGACCTTTACCGAGTTGACTAAGCAACTCCCAAGCTTCGTCGTCTTCTTTACCTAAAAAAGTGCCTCCAGTGGCAGCTATAATCATTTTTACGACTCTCTTGACTCACACCATCAAAAGATGTTTTGATAACCATCATTTGGGTACTTCGTGGTGTGGACAAGCTCTCAATAATTCGTTCATACGATCAAACGCGTCGTAGAATTGTTCACCTGACTTTTGTTTAAATCCGGTGATTTCCTTTCTTTTCTCGGTTGTTTTACTAATGGGATAATATTCATTAAGGAATTCTCGTTTTATTTGATCCCTTGTTGTAATGCTATTGGTTGGTAAGGATACGAACCAATTCTTCGCTTTCCCTTTTAACGAGAAAGAAAATAATCAAAGTTTTAAACCATCGATGGTTATACCTCGAACATGGTTTGCTTTAAAAATAGCTGTGAACTCAGCTAGATGTTCGTAGGGTTCCTCGCTTGGCATCCCTCGAAATATCGGAAGAATTTGGAATAATTAAGGACGAACTTTGGGTTCGTTCTCGTTTTCGGGATAACAGATTGGAGACGGGTCGGGCACATCACCTGGACGGTAATGTGACTCAACCATGCGTCTCGGTTGATCACCCATTCTAGCTGCTAGGCGCTCAGGTTCTTCTTGATCACGATTTCGCGGCAAAATCAGAGGGCTTTCTAAATTAGGAATCTTTGAATTGGGAATTTCAAAATTAGGAATTTCTTCCTCTTGTGCATTTGAATTCTCCGTGATTAATTGTTGTTTTTGATTCCTGAAATTCTTTCGGTTCGATTTCGCTACTCTTTCGATCTCGGGTTCGAATTGTAGTGGCAATCCTCTAGCCTATCAACGTGTGTGCATACACTGAATAAAATACTAAAATTAAATGCTTAATTAAACTAATTATATTTTTGGTAGTAAAGTAGAGGACTACAATTACCTTTTTTGAATTTTTTTTGAATTTTTTATTTGATTTTTAATAATGGAAAACTAATGACTAAAAATAACCAAAGAATGGAACTTAAACTTAAGAACCTAAAACTAAGGACAAAGACTAACTTCTAACCTTAACTACCGTTAAACTCCCCGGCAATGGCGCCAAAATTCTGACGGGCCGTCATTGTGTCCCGCAGATTTAGTCCATATATCCACAATTTAGCTTAGAGAAGTAAGGGCCGAATCCACAGGGAGTGAGTTTGTAATTAGGGTTAGGCAATTGACCTTATAAATTTTAT
This sequence comes from Centrapalus pauciflorus, assembly GCA_020465985.1. Taxonomy (NCBI): domain Eukaryota; kingdom Viridiplantae; phylum Streptophyta; class Magnoliopsida; order Asterales; family Asteraceae; genus Centrapalus; species Centrapalus pauciflorus. The sequence continues at coordinate 48,808 of JAANYP010009175.1, read as the reverse complement.
TAAAAGCTCTGTAAAGTGTGAAATGTGGATTTGAATGATTTGTTTAGATCAATGATTTGCTATTGCTTTGTAACTAAAATTAATGGCAAAATAACTAATGTATTAAATAAACAATCAAGAGACGAATAACCATTTACAGGATCACCACGACATAAGTATTACTTACTCTAATTTCATGCAATAATCACATAGACATAATTAATTGCGTGACTAAATTACTCAAACGTGTTTTAACCAATAAATCTCGGCATAGTGTATGAAATATTCATTACTTGTCTTAATCCCTAATCAAATGGACTCAGCACAAATAATAATACCACGATAAACTATCTTGCTTTTACCAATCAAAACATACAATCGTAATCATAGCCGCATGCTTATCATTTGCATACACATAATAGATCTCAATCAATACGAATACATCAAAACATAAGCAATTAAAGTAGAGTAAACTTAGCCGTAGATCCTCCGCAAACGGCTAATGGGATTAGCCGCTCATCGTATGCTCTTCACAATCGTAGATCTGAGACATCTCGTAGCTTACGAATCACCTTCTTCGTTCTTGTATCATAGATCCACTCCAGCAGGGCTACGCCAACTCTTTCACACACGTTGGGGCTTTTCTCCAAAGCTACCGTCGACCTCTATTTATAGAGGAGTCGATATTAGGGTTTAACAGGCTGAAAAACGCATTTTTGTGCCGTCCCAGCACAGGCTAGGCGTAGGCCTGCGCCCCCCTCCCTGTGCCCGGGTGCGGCTAGGGTTACCTGGTATAAGCTGGAGTGTATCTGGACAGCTGGAATTCTTCTGTTGTGGAGCGTAGGGTGGCGCAGGCCTGCGCTCCCTTTGGCTCGGTTTGCTCTGAATTTTCTCGAGATGCTTTCTTTTAATATCTTGGCCCTGAAACAAAAACTTGGAGTAATAGTATGGATTTTACGAAGTATCGGTGCTTAAAATAAACCTAAAATGACTCTGAAACCATATAAATTATAGACTCATCAAACCACATCTGATGTTAGCTCCCATACGGGAGTTAGCATTGAAATAGTCAGTACCTCATTGACAATTGCACACCCCACCACATACTCACCTTTTTCTCAACAAGAAGGTGTTTCAATTTCACAATGAGAATTTTCACATGATCTATCCTGGTCTCCTTTGGATACTATGGATATTAAACAAAGTACACAGCTACCCGCGTGTAAAATTTCTCATGCACAAGTCATAGCTCCTATACACTTTAGGACACTTGAGTCGACTCCATCCGTTGGAGTAAGTGCAGAAGGACTTAGTGTCCCTGCCGGAACAACCACAGTGTTGGAAGCATCTGTTGCTCCTTCACTTGAAATGGTTGGAAGACCGGTCAGAGCTACAACTTTGCCATCTCTGAGCACCGGTCACACAGAAGTTCTTTTTACAATTTCTACTATTGTGTCAACTGGAAGTCTAGGTGACCCAATGGTTAGAATGTCACCCTTTGTTACTGAAGAAAAACTCAATGAAGCTATTAGTAGAGTCACAGCTCAGATGACAAATCAGTATTCAGAAATGATGGCACAAATGATAAATATTCAAAAGTTGTTGAAAGGAAAGTCTGTTGCTGAAGGAGTCAAAGAAAAAGATCCACATGACTCCCTAATGAGCTGAGAGAATTTTGTTATGATCAATTTGCTGAGATAAGGGAGAAGATTGTTGGTTTGGAAAATACAGTTGTTAGTGCTTTAGGCTCGTTATCAGAACGACTGTAGGTCCCAAAAGGTTTCCCAAGTGTATAGTTTTAAGCTTTAGACGGGGTGAATACAACTATTTAAAACTTAACAATCTTTTTCTCAATGTTTATGTATATTATTAACAAGTGTTAATTAAAAACAAGCTTGAATGCGGAAAGGTTCAAGCTGAGATGACAGATACAATAGTGGTTCAGCTTATCTAAGACACAATTAGACTAGATACAATGACTATGCTCACTTAGATGCACTCACTGTTTTTACAAGACTCAGATGGACAGCTTACACAAGAACAGCTTAGACACACTCTACTGTTTTATATAAGCAGACATGCATGCATGGAATAACACACTTTAATGCACGTTCTGATTTCACACTCTTGATATCTCATTATCCTTAGAAGCTTCCTTTTATACTCAAAGGAGAATCTCAGTGAAGCTTCTTCATTGGACAGATGAGATAGTGGAGAGTCGTTCCAAAAGGACAAAACACTTTCTGCACATTCTGATAAAGTATCTTTGTCTTCACATGGCAGAATCTTTGTCTTTTCCTTTTTGTCACTGTTGCATAAGGCTTTAACCAAAAGAGGAATGTCAACTTTGTATCTTTCTTCTTTTGCTAATGCGATTTTGATATAAGAAAAGGTTTGTCACCCTTTACAAATATCTGTTTGTCTTCATGTAATCAGAACAGCGTGGGCAGGCTGTGCAGTTCTGTTTTCCACTTTGTCTTCGACTTGTAAACTGATCTTCTAGCCAAAAACATTACATGAGGACTTGGAAACATATTCCAATGAAGTGTTCAACCTGTTCACAAAGAACAGGTTCTGTTCACAAAGAACAGAACACTTGTAAACTGTCCAAGCTGCTCAAGAGAACAGGGCAGCGTAGACAGTTTATGTCCAGCCTGTTCAGCAGAAAGAACAGCTTGGACAAACTGCCTTTGTTGTAACACATGCAACATGGTAAACAGCTTTGGGCTGATATTGCAAATCACTTTCAGGTTTCAATAAGGCATATAACAGACCTTAAATTCAACCTTCAAGTGCATCAACAGGTTTGATTAAAAATCTCCCCTTCAGATGTACAGCAGGTTTGACTGAGGCCTTTTTGTGCCTAAGAATCTCCCCCTATCTGCAATAATCAGTCTAAGCTGATTTAATCAATAATCACTATACATTTTTACAATACATCTTGCTGAAAAGAAATTACAACATATAAGTAAAGTAAAAGATCAGTTTATATATACTGACTTTGATTACATAAACAACACATGCTTTTTACAGAAGTACAACTAATGTACTAATGTATATTACAACTAATGTAAATAAGAAAAGTTACAACATATGTAACAGGGTACAACTAATGTACAAACAAAAAGTTCAACACTTTGGGATGTTGATCTTGGGAGCAGATAACGGCAAGCCTGTCCAACAGATGGACAGCTCCCATTCTTCACCTACCCTGATGGTAGATGGATTTCACTCCAGTGGTGGTGGTCCTTCAAACATCTTTTTAAGTTCATCCCTTGTTTCCTCCAGATCTTGGATTTCAACTCTGAGGATCATAAACTTGGGATCTTGAAGTTCACCTCTCTCATAAAAGCCTCTGAGCTGGTCCCAGATGGCTGCTCTCCACCTGCTTGATTGCCTGAATGAAGTTGCAACTCTGAAGGCTGCAAGCTGTCTCAGATCCACCTTGTATAGATTTGATGCTCTCTGAAAGCACTTTTTCTATGTTAAGGGATCTACAAAAAATGCCCCCGACTCAGGTTCTTTAATAATTTTGCCTTCTTCAAACTCTACTCCACTGGGCAGGCTGTAGTCAATTCCTTTCATCTCAACAGCATAATCACCATGTTCAATTAAGATGAGGAGTTCCTCTAGCTCAGAATCCTTTCTTGTCCTCCTGGCCTTTATTTTGGGGTATGTCACAGAGACACCCTCACTTATTTCTTTTGAGATCAGGCCAAGATCCTTCACTCTCTCCATCAGCTTCTTAACATATGCCCTGACAGTCTTAGCCGTTTCTAACTTCGACTGGCTCAGGGCAACTGCCAGCTCAACACATTCCCTGTACCCCATTTGGGCAACATCAGTATAGTCATAGGATTCCAGTTCAGGGCCTGTAGCACCCATTCTGGTTATTTGCAGCTTCCACTGTTTGCCTTTTCTTGAAATAGGGACAACTTTGACAATAGACTCCTTGGCAAGTCTTCTATCAGCAACATCATGGAACTTCTTCCTTGCTAGGTTGTCAAAGTGGAACTGGGCCCTTGCAGAGTATGCTTGCTTTGATTTGGTCACAGAGACCAGAGCACCCTTTTCCTTTACACTTTCCTTCTCACCAGCTGATTCTCTAGCAGCTTCCAGCTGTTTTCTCTGTACATCCAAATAAGGCATTTTGGTTTTGCTTGCCTCTTTGAATGCAATAGACATGGCAGCTTTGGCAGATTCTTCTTCTTTTCTGAGTATTTCCAGGGCTTTGAACTGCTCATCTCTGAGCTCAAAGTATTTTTCAAGGGGAACACCCATTTCTTTAGCCCTGGCTTTATCAAATTTTAGCTCTGCTGCTTTCTGGTGGTCAGGATCAACAACTGCTTTTTCTTTTCCTTTAGCTGTTGTAGTAGTAACAGCTTCAGGAATGTCTTCTTCTTCTTCCTCCAGTATGAGGTGCCTCCTTCTGCTGCTTGGCATGTCCTCAGAAATGAATTCCTCCCCCTTAGACTGTGCAGGTATTGGAGATTCAGCCTGAGTAGGCTGAGCAGCTTCAGGTAGATGAGAAGCACCCTCAGCTGGACCAGTACCTGTTCCAGATGCACCCGCTGTTTGACCAGTAGGAGCTGATGTCTCCTTAGGATAAAAAGTTTTCTACCCCTTAGACTTAGTATTAGAGGCAGACAACTTCTCCCCCTTTGAAGGAGATGGACCAGCACCTTCAACAATTGGTCTGCCTGAAGAAACAAATTCAGCAGGCTTTGGAGCAGTTTTGGCAGCAGGCTTGGAACTAACCAGGCTATGCACTAAGAAAGCCAGGTTATCCTTCACCTCTGCAATTTGGGAATGACAGGTTTGAAGAGAAGAGGATTGGGAATCAGCAAGAGTGGTCAGCTTAATAATATTTTCTCTATCAGAAGCTGTGAATAGCAAACTTTGAAGCTGTGTAAGATGTAACTCAAGAGAGTCCTGCACATCAACAAGGTTTACTGACACAGAATTTGATAGAGAAATGATGAGTGTGTTTAGGCTGGCCAATGTGGTAGGAAGTGTAGTATTGCAAGTGGTGAGGAGAGTGGACAGCTGTTGAGAGATGGTTGTCATAGAGGACATAGAGTCTTGTTGGTGTGAAAGAATTGAGGAGAAGGAAGTGGAGACACTTTGCACTTGTGCAGTGAGTGCAAGCAGCTGAGAGGAGCTGTCATAGAGGACATGGAAGTTTCTAAAGAACCAATTTTTTTGGTCAGCAGGGAAAGCTGATCCTTCAAGGCAGGTCTTTAGGGGATGGAGGTGTACGGGTGGATTGTTTGGAGTGGGTAGATGGAGATGAAGAGGATGAGGCTGGTGTATGGGGATGTGATGTAGAAGGAGAGGGTATTTTGGAAAGAAGCTCCATAGCCTGGGCAAAAGTAATGTTGCCCAGCTTGGAGGGATCAATAGGTCCTTCAGCAGTGGCTGTAGCTGCATCATCAGGAGAGTAGGTAGAGGATGGTAGCCTTTCAGACACTGCTTGTTTTGCAGCACCTTCATTAATTGCAGTGGTGGTTCCCTCTGCAGTACCTTGGTTTAAAGGTACCTCATCATGGGGAGATGGGATTTGCATTTCAACATCAGCAGTGGTGAAACCTGCTGATGGAGTTTGCAATATGGGAGTAGCCTCACCAAAGGGATGTTCTGTTCCCTGAGGTTCATCAGCTTGAGTGGTTGGTCCTTCAACAGCTGTTTGGTGTAGAACAGCTGCATCATGAGGAACAAAAGTTTGAGGCTAAGCTGTTGGTTGGTCTAAACCAGCAGTGTGGGCACCTCGTGCAGACTCAGGGTGTAGAGAAGTATGAGGTGGGGACAGTGTGGACTCAGTATGGAATGGAGAGAACTCCTGTTTTTCAATATTCTCAGCCTTTTGGGAGGCTGGAATAGTTGATGTGGTTGTCTCCATATGTACAACTGGATCCTGTTGGGAGGAACACGAGGGTCTAGGCTGACTTGGGGTTGACACAGGGTGGAGTGAAGCAGGCTCCAATTATGCTGAGCCTTCTCCCAAAATAGGAGAGGCAGTAGGGGTAGCTTCTTTTCAACAGAACCCTATTGAGAGGGAACAGAGGGGCTAGTTTGGGCTGTGGTGGTTTTTGGTTTCTTTTTGTCACGGCATTTTCTTTGGTAGGATTTGAGAGATGAGGTGGGTGATTGTGGAGAGGTGAGAGGTTCAGATTGGACAGGTTTGGAGACTGGGACACAGACAGGTGGGTTGGCCTGTTCCATAGTCTCAGGTGCCACAGAGGCTTCAGGTCCAACAAATGAACCAGGGTGAGAAGCCTGCTCCCCCTCAGCCACAGAGGCTGAGGGTGCAGACTTAGACTTAGCTGTTTTGGCCTTCTTGTGGACAGGCTCAGCTTCAGTCGTTTCCAGGGTCCTTTTAACAAACTTGGCCATGGCTTAGGATTTTCTTTTGGGAGCAGCTTCTGGATCCACCCTCACAGCAGAGGGTCCTTCCACCAATCCTAACAACCTCCTCATTTGGGTAGATAGAGGAGGCTCATTTGGGAGAACAAGAGTGTAGAAAACTCTATTTCCTATAACAGGAAATGCAGCAGTACGAAGTAAAGGCTGAGAGTTATACAGATGCTCACCACAAACGTGCTTGAAAATGAGGCTCAGAAATCTAGGGTAACGAACAGCAGCTGGACGTGTCTCCTGTTGCACCAGATTCCTCAGATTCATGAAAATCCATCTGGCCATGTTGATAGTAGTCCCATCCACCAACTGTAGGACTATAGGAATTTCATCACGGCTGAGTTGGTCAAAGGAACCAACCTTACTGCTGAAGCACATAACCACTGAGGTAAACAAAAAACTGTAAGTAGGAGACAAATCCTTTCTGAACAGCGAAGCTCCAACTTTTGGTTATGCTACACCACAGAAGTGCAGTAGATTCTTCATCTGTTCATCTTCAGACTGTGGCTTATCATATGTTTCAGCCACAGGGAGTCAAAGAGCTTCCCTGATCAGACGAATGTTGATCTCAATGGTCTGAGTCCCATTAAGTATAGTGCCCTTAATGACTTTCGTGTCTGGGTTGTAGGCACAGGTATACCAAAACTCATACACCATCTCCTGGTACATGACACCAGGAGTGGCAGTCATGGCATAGTTCAACGGATGAACTTTCAAGAACTCCACCATTTCTTCGTAGCCTTTCCCAACATAGTTTTTGGGGATGGTTAGGTTTGCAAGGTAGTTGGTAGGTTTCAAGGTCAGCATTGTGGTGACTGATGGATGTTTCTGAACATCAGCACCCACAAACACTGGTAGAAAGGGGTTGTTTCTATGAGCCATTTGGGATGTAGCGAAAGTAACAGAAGCACAGGACACTTAGTCGATTTTTAGGGTTGTTGGGAAGTTTATGGAATTAGTGAGGAAGACGAAGATGAAACAGTAGGGGGGTATTTATAGGATTTGAAAGTGAGTGAGTATGAGAGAGAAACATTTGGGCGGTTGATTTGAAAAGGTCGTTAACGTAAAACGGAACGGTTGTCCATGTCAGACCACTTGAGCCCTTTTTATTCACTAACACACGTAAACACACATAATCCACAGTAATTAAGTTAAAAAAACAAAATTTAAGTAACTTAATTGTGAAGAAATGTAATTAAAACTGATGGTCTAAGCTGATGATCAAACCTGTGATGAACAGGGTCAGCACAAGCTTTTCACTCTTCAGGCTGTTCCTTCAACCTGTTCAGCTATGTAACAACAAATTGTATATAATAGCTGATCAGGTTACAAGACAGTGTCTTGTATGACAGATTGAAAGAGTGAGCAGGGTGGAGGTTTGATCATCAGATCAGGCTTGACATATAAGCTGTTTTTGTCAGACCTGTTATATGCTCAAGTTGATCAAGTTTTACAAAAAACGGCTAAGTATAGAACATGCATAGCCTGTTCTGCGAAACTTGAGCAGTGTGAGACATATAATGTCTTTGAACATTTTGAACACTTAGTCACTTTTGTTTAACATGCCCATCTTGCTTACCAGATAATTAAATCTGTTTTCATCAAGAGGTTTGGTGAAAATGTCTACAAGCTGTTCATCTGTGGAAATAAAACTTACCACCACATTACCTTTCTGGATGTTATTCCAGATGAAGTGATGTCTGACCTCTATATGCTTTGTTCTGGAGTTAAACAGTGGATTGTTGGAGATAGCTATGGCACTTGTATTGTCACACAGAATAGGAGTTTTCCTATATACAAGTCGATAGTCTTCAAGCTGATGCTGCATCCACAGAATCTGCCCACAGCAGCTTCCAGCAGCAATGTACTCAGCTTCAGCAGTAGAAGTAGAAACTGAATTCTGCTTCTTGCTACACCAACTTATCAGCTTACCACCAAGAAGTTGACATCCACCTGTTGTGCTTTTCCTGTCTAGCCTGCAGCCTGCAAAATCAGAATCTGAATAACCTGTTAGATCAAGGCTTGAGTCTTTGGGATACCAAAGACCCAAACCTTGTGTACCCTTAAGGTATCTGAAGATTCTTTTAACAGCAGCTAGATGTGATTCCTTTGGATCAGCTTGGAACCTAGCACATAAACATGTAGCAAACATAATATCAAGTCTACTAGCAGTTATGTACAGCAAGCTCGCAATCATGCCTTTGTAAGGTTTACCACTGGCATCTGCATGCAATTTTACATTGGTTGCCATTGGGGTTTTGATAGGAGAACTTTGATCAAATTTAAACTTTTTCAATAGATCTAAAGTATACTTTCTTTGATTTATGAAAATTCCATTTGAGGTTTGTTTAACCTGTAATCCCAAAAAGAAAGTAAGTTCCCCCATCATACTCATTTCATATTTTGATTTCATGAGTAATGATAAATTCTTGCATAATTGCTCATTAGTAGAACCAAATATTATGTCATCCGCATATATTTGAAGAAGCATAATATCAGAATTTGCCTTCTTTATGAACAGTGTTGTATCCACTTTACATCTGGAATACCCATTGCTCATAAGGAAATCAGTAAGAGTGTCATACCAGGCTCTAGGGGCTTGTTTTAGACCATAGAGGGTTTTGTCCAACTTATAAACAAAACCTGGATGATGTTCATTTTCAAAACCTGGAGGCTCTTTGACATAAACTTCCTCTTACAGCTTCCCATTCAGAAATGCACTCTTCACATCCATTTGAAATACCTTCATGCTCTTATGAGCATCGTAGGCTAGAAACAAACGATTTGCCTCTAGCCTGGCCACAGGAGCAAATGTTTCATCATAGTCAATACCTTCCTCCTGTCTATAGTCCTGAGCAACAAGTCTTGCCTTATTTCTAATGACATGACCTTGCTCATCCATCTTGTTCTTGTAAACCCATTTGGTGCCAATTATAGTTTTACCTTTAGGAGCAGGGACCAGCTTCCATACATTGTTTCTCTCAAAATGATTGAGTTCTTCTTGCATAACAGTGATCGAATTGGCATCTTTAAGTGCTTCATCCACTTTCTTTGGCTCCATGAGGGACACAAAGCTTGAGAACATACAAATGTTCCCTAAGCTGTCCCATCTTGTTTGTACCCCTTTGTTGATGTCACCGATTATTTGATCATTGGGGTGACACCTGATCCACTTAGGATCATTTTTCAGTGAGGATTCTCCTGAGTTGTTTGCATCTTCAACAGGTCCTGTTGAACAGCTTTCAAGATTTTCAGACACACTGATGTCTTGAACCTGTTAACTTGTTGAGCATGACTCTCCATTGTTGAACACATCAGCAGAGGATCCAGGAAAATCAGCATTAATTGGTTCAGGACATGAAGTTGTAATTAAGTCAGTACACTTATTCACACAGGGTGTATCAACATAATCCTCATCATGTCCATCATGGTTTGCAGGTTCCACTCTGGGTGTTGTCATGGTAAGAGGAACTTGCAGCACTGTTGTCCATGGAAACGTAGGGAGAATGAGAGATCTAGAGTTGACACACAATCTATCTGCTCTGATACCAGTTGTAGGTCCCAAACGGTTTCCCAAGTGTATAGTTCTAAGCTGTAGAGGGGGGGTGAATAGAGCTATTGAAAACTTAACAATCTTTTTCTCAATGTTTGTGTATATTATTAACAAGTGTTAATTACAAACAAGCTTGAATGCGGAAAGATTCAAGCTGAGATGACAGATACAACAGTTGTTCAGCTAATCTAAGACACACTCAGACTAGATACAATGACAATGCTCACTTAGATGCACTCACTGTTTTTACAAGACTCAGATGGACAGCTTACACAAGAACAGCTTAGACACACTCTACTGTTTTATATAAGCAGACTTGCATCCATGGAATAACACACTTCAATGCACGTTCTGATTTCACACTCTTGATATCTCATCATCCTTAGAAGCTTCCTTTTATACTCAAAGGAGAATCTCAGTGAATCTTCTTCATTGGACAGATGAGATGGTGGAGAGTCGTTCCAAAAGGACAAAACACCTTTCTGCACTTTCTGATAAAGTATCTTTGTTTTAACATGGCAGAATCTTTGTCTTTTCCTTTTTGTCACTATTGCATAAGGCTTTAACCAATAGAGGAATGTCAACTTTGCATCTTTCTTCCTTTGCTAATGCCATTATGATATAAGAAAAGGCCTGTCACCCTTTCAAATATCTGTTTGTTTTCATGTAATCAGAACAGCATGAGCAGGCTGTGCAGTTCTATTTTCCACTTTGTCTTCGACTTGTAAACTAATCTTGTAGCAAAAAACAATACATGAGGACTTGGAAACATATTCCATTCAAGTGTTCAACCTGTTCACAAACAACAGGTTCTGTTCACAAAGAACAGAACACTTGTAAACTGTCCAAGCTGCTCAAGAGAACAGAGCAGCATTGACAGTTTATGTCTAGCCTGTTCAGCAGAAAGAACAGCTTGGACAAACTGCCTTTGTTGCAACGAATGCAACATGGTAAACAGCTTTGGGCTAATATTGCAAATCACTTTTAGGTTTCAATAAGGCATATAAAAGGCCTTAAATTCAACCTTCAAGTGCATCAACAGGTTTGATTAAAAATCTCCCCCTCAGATGTAAAGCAGGTTTGACTGAGGCCTTTTTGTGCCTAACAACGACTATCTGCTGTTGAACAAACTTGCAAAGCTCAAGCTTCAGCTCCTAATCGTAAGCATTATGAGCATGATGAAGACTCCGATGATGCTCCTCATGAGGAGGAGAAGAGGGGGAAGCTTGGAGATACAGATACTGGACTTCAGATCATTCCTTATATTGAGAAAGTGAAAGAAACGGGAGGAGAAAATGTTGGAGAAACTGGGAGCTCAAAAAAAAATCTGGTGATGCTCAGAGCGAGCTGAGAGTGATTCTATATGAAGATGCTCCAGTTCCTCTAAGTATTCAATCTGGCATTTATAACTTCAATGAATATGATGATTCAGAAAATGATGAAGAAAGTCAAGTGTTAATGATTGAGGGGATTGAGAAAGAAGTTGGATATCTAACGATGATGATATGTTTGACTTGACTGATATATCTTTAAGAGCGGAAAGGATTGAGGGTGAGGAAGAGCTGCTTGAGGAGATCTTGAAAGATGATGTACCAACACCAACAGTTGAAAAACCTGCGGTGAAGGTTACTATCAAAGAGGAGGTCGATCCATTTCCAGTAGAAAATGTTGTGCCTTAAGTTGTTAAGATATTAAATGAAGTGGAAATCGTGGAAAAGTTTTTCTGGAGTTACATCTTAGCAGATGAGTCTCAACATCAACATCATCTAAGATTTGCAGTTCAGAAGGTGGTACAAAAGGAGATTAGTGATATGTTGACTTTGTTGAATGAGGATGAAGTTAGTAAGAAAAAGATTAAAGTGTTGGATTTATCAGCAAAACAAAATGTTGATTACATCAGAAGAAGAAATAAGCTTCCATTCCTAGAAGATCATCTAGAGAAGAAGATTTTTATAAGAAGCAAGCACCTTGCACTTTCTTGGAGCTATTCAGAGTGTTAGAGCCAAACATGCCAAATTTACTGAACTATGCTAGTTTTCTGCAAAACAAAGCTCAGCGGATTGAAAAAGTTAGAACTGAATTCAGGATAGTTGATTTGGTAAAGATAGAAAAGGATCGGTTTGTGAAAGTGTTCTATCTGACGTTTACTGTGAGTAGGACTGATGAACATATCTTTGTTTTCACCGAAGCTGATATGTTTAATATGAATTTGGTGGACATATGAAATCTTTTTGATGAGTTATGTAGAAACAAAGGAGATGAAAACTGTCGATTTGCACTCAAGACATTTTTTCACTTCATGCATACAAAGCTTGTGCTTATGTCAGTTCAAGATCTGCAGATTGGTGTTGAGCGAGGAATGAGGAAAATTAATATCACTTCGCCAAATGTTTTTCAGACATCTGGATGAACTGAAAGAGTTTCAAGTGATTATGATCAAACATCCTTTAGTTCAAAGACAAAGATCAAAGAAAGAGAGTCATGGGAAGTGTTGAGCTGAACAAGTTTTGTGATGGTACGTTGTAGAAAGTATTGACTGGTTTACAAGGAAGACTTGCTGCTGACAAGAAAAGAAAAACAAAGAAAGGTGGATTAAGTGTGAATGATAGAAAGATGATAGTGGAGTTTATCTCGAAGATTGAGTGAAGACTAACGAACAAAAAGAGTAGTCGAAGATTCGAGATGAAGCTTGGACTGAAAGACTGAAGACTGATTATGTTTCATCAAAGGGAAAGATTGTTGTAAATTAGTTTAATTGATGAAAATAATAAGTCTAGGGGTCTTATTGTAATTAGAAAATAGTTTTTACTTATTGTATAAATAGGAAAGTTATGTATAGAAATGGTACAATCGTACATTCTCTTTTGCATGGAAATTCTTGTACGACTAGGTCAAGTATTGGAAAGTGTGCTCTCATTGTTCAACCGTATTGTAATTCTCATTTTGTGCAATCCAAATCATTCGGTTAGTCTTATTGTTGATATTCGTATATTGATTGTGAGTAATTGTGATTGATTATAATCAGAATATTATAATCACTTACAGATGAGAGATAGATCGGTACACATTCCTTGCTCAAAAATAAAATCAAATGACTCAAATAAACTAAAAATAAACTTCAAATAAATTCAAACTTAAACTTTTAATTATAAAAATTATCACACCACACTTAAACATAAAAAAAAATAGACAACGGAAACAATAAATAAAGTATGGTTACTATCAGGAATCACCACATGACATCAGAAAATTAAAAACCAAATAAATAACTTAATGTCTCGCACGCAACTCAAATCACCACACTTTTGCAAATTAAAATTCAATACTCCTTCGGAGGAATGACAACTTCTTCTAATTCAGTCACTGTCAATTGGATATTCGTCAGCCAATCGGAGTGCACTTGAAACATCTGATCCGACATTTTTTGTCCGCTTGGACGTTTCTCAATGTCTCTTAACAGATCTTTGTTTGCGTTAAGCAGGCTACTCATGACGTTCTTCAGAATATCAATTCGAGACCTCATAAATCCATGGTTGACACTCTTTTCCATGGACTCTCGTCGTCTTCAACCACCTCCACCCTAGCTTTTCCTTTATTGCTTTATCGTTCCTCTAGGTACTCAGGGGCAACAAATTGGATCAGGGTCAATCTAGAGGTTTTAGGGCAGCGGATTTGGTAACCTAGATGGGTTCTCTCAAACACTAGCCCTACCATAGTAAGCATCGTGAACCAGTTCTCATTAGGGTTAAGGTATTCAATCGGTAGCTGCTCCGACACCGCTTTCTCAATAATAAAATGCTCAGTCAACATTCTGCAGTGTGGATAGTTCGTCCCTTGACCCATAACATTACATTCCCACAGATTTTCCATTATAATGTACCCTAGGGATATATTCGGGTATACAGTCATCAAGGCATGGACTAATAGGATCTCTTGGGGCCTAATACTGGTCATGTCTTGGTGTCTGTGAAGCAAGTTAAAAATAACAAACATCCACAGTACCTTAGCAAGTGGGCACAAATCTCCCCAATTAAAATGAATGTAGGAACTCGCATCTTCTATTGACATCCCAAACACTGTGGCTATCATCCCAACCCATTTCTTAACCCACCCACTAATTTTTCGTGCTCCCTTGAATGTCTAGAGATGACCAGAACTCTACAGGTCGTTTAATATAACCATCTATGCCAAACTCATTACATAGCTTCTTCTTAGAGATTGTCACCCTCCCAATTCCCACTATACCCGTCAGCTCAATATCATGATCTTCATATCCGTCTGCTTTCCGAACAGTGGCGAACCACTACTGGATCAGACTAGTGTGGATATAGGGTAGTTCCCACTGTATTGCTCTAGCCCACCCCAACCTCTCGAAACACTCTAAAATTTCAAAACCCTTGAAATCGAGTTCTTTCAAAGTTCGCTCAATATGGAATCTAGGTGGTTTTTCGTTATTGTTGTTTGGGGGAACTACAGGATATTCCGCATTGAGAGGTTTCTCAAACTGTACATTGTTAGGGTGAGTTGTCATCCTAGGGGTTTGGGTAAAATGGTTAATAACAGGGTGATTGTCGTTAGTGTTATATTGGATCGACATCTACAATTAAATACGCGAAGAAATAGGATAATAACAATAGGTTTTCTATATGATAATACATGAATAAATTAAAACCCTTTTTCTCGTTAAATGAACTAATCCTAATTCTCACCGCCAATTGTGAGCCAAAACTAACCCTATTAATGCATGATTTGATATTTTAACAATTAAAATAACCCATAGACAAACCTTTTTCAAAATATTAAAAATAAAGCAAAATTGGAAAAAAAAACCAAGATTTTTAACAAAACTTTTGCAAAAATATATTTATATTAATTGACTGAATATATAAAATTATTTTTAACCCTTTTGCAATGAAAATAATATAACCCCCCAAAAATTTCATCCCATGCATGCATGATAAATCCATAAAAACTATTAGAGAATGAAGCTAGGGGCGTTAGAAAGAGTATACTTTAGTAATCGTTGCAAAATACTAGTACCAGGTTGACGAATTGAAGTAGAAAGAGTGTTATTTGAGAGGTTTAAGGCTTTAAAATCGCAAATCACCGCTTCTGAGATCGACTTTTAGGGTTTATGGCGTTTAGGTAGTATAGTTTTGATTTTATGAACTTTTCAGCGCGTTGGGGGGTAGGCCAAGCGTAGCCCTGTGCCCGGGCCTCCGGATTTTTGATCTGGGGCGCACACAAGTTTCTAAACCCATTTCTTCAAATTTTAAAATTTTTACGGGTACTCTCCCCAACTTACGCTATTAAATCGGGTTAAAAATAATTTAATCTGCGTGCTTAAAACTCTAATTTCTGTTGTGAGGCTCCTGATACTTTATTTAAACCTAAAAACAACTAAAGTTGAGAGGACAATCCTCACTAACTTAGTTGGGTACATACAACTAACACACAATCCGTCTTTTCGTAGGGAATCACGATTATACTTAGCACGTGCAACAAGCCTTTAAACCCCTCGGTATCCTGAGTGGACGAGTGTTTTCTGGTGAGGGTTTCCATAAACATACCCACAAAGTTCTCTGGGTTGCCTCCCAGGAAGCGCTAAGTTTTACTTATTCAGCCAGACGTACTGCTCCTAAACTAGTTTAACTAACTTTTGGATTTTCTAGTCTTATAAGTTCAGAGACTAGCATGTCATTGGTGGCCCATTGAAGATATAATTTTAGTCTTTGTCCATTTACTTTAAATATTTCACCACCTTTTGGTTCCTGAATTTCTACCACACCATGTGGGTAGATGTAACATCCCACTTTTGGGACGGGGACGTGGAATTATGTGATTGGGTTGATTATAATATTATAAATGAGTTGGGCCAATTATTGAGTTTTACGTGGAAGTGTCACGTGATAAGATTTTGGGTTAACCGGGTGTCGGGATTAAGTTTTAATAAAAGATTATAATTTTGGGAATTATTAGTTAAATTAAGACCCGGTGATATAAAGTTTGTATTTTGTGATAGCGGGTTCGGATATTGGGTATCGGACCGGGTTTAAGCCGAAAACGTATATATTTGTGAGCTCCTTGCTTGTGGTTTCATTATTCCATCTTCCAAAATCAGAGTTTAAGAGAGTATATGTGTGTATTAGTGAATTCCAGCTCCTGCAATCAGAGATTGAAGCTCCAATTTGTGATTCAAGCTACCAATTCTTCCTTCATCTTCTTAGTTGCATATTAGAGGTAATTTCGAGTTGAATTCGCGGATTAATTGTTGTGGATTGTGAATAAGTAATTGAATTGAGTTTATATGTTGTCCTGAGTAAATTCGAGTATGTATTCGTGATTAAAATCAAGCTGGAAATCGAGTTGGGGAGAAATCCCCTGGCTGTCCAGAAAACAGAGCATAACTGCTACTGTTCGTCCGTGAGCGCGACCGCGATCCCTTGATCGCGGGCCGCGATGTTCTTGAGATGATCGCAGGCGGTTTGAGCCCGAGCTCGGACCGCGATGTGAGCTCGGCCGAGTTTGAGGTCAGCGCGGCCGCGACCGCGATAGGGTCAGTGCGGCCGCGATTGGTTGAGTTCGGCCGCGATGCGGCTAGGGTTTCGGGTCAGGTTTTCGGGTTCTGTGGATCATATGTTTGGGTCTTTAGGGTCTCATGAGTTATTGGGAATTGTATATAAAGCTGTTGGGTTGAGATTGTAATATTGAGAATGCGTCTTTTGGGTATCTGGGATTGTGTGAGTTGGTTGGGATCGCGTGTTTGAATGTTCGAGCTGTGTGAGTTGGTTGGGATCTTGTGTTCGAGTATTCGGGTTGTGTAGTTTGGTAGTTGGGTATCTGGGTTTGAGCGAGTTATCTGAGTATTGTGTTAGAGTTGTTGAGTTATTGAGAAATCGTGTATAGAGCTGTTGGGTTGTGATTGAGAACTTGAGCTGTGATTGTGATTGTGATATAGAGTCGTTGTGTTGTGATTCCAGGGTCTCGAGTTGATAGGGTTGAGGACGGGCAGGGAACCGAGACTTAGTATAGCTAGCTGAGCAGGTGAGTTTGCATGTTTTTCTTGAGATACTTGTACGATTATTTATTAATACTTGCATGATCTTTTATTGAGCTTTTTACGAGATATCATGAGTTTTCTTACGAGTTTTTATTGAGATATTATCATGCATGTATTACTGTGCTTTATTGAGAAATGTGTTTTATATATGAGATTTGGGACACTTGAGCTGTTGAGATATTAAACCGTACGGCTGGGCAGGGGTTGGGTCGCTCCCAATTCCCTTTTGAGTTCCTGACGACTGCTTTGTGCGGTCTAGGGATTTTGGCACGTGGGCCTATCCACGCGAGTTGAGCATCATGTGGGATCTCATATACTTGTTCAGTAGAGAACGCTGAACGTTTTATTATTGAGCTTACTTTTTATTGAGATTTATAATCGTACACTAACCCTTGCATTCTCACCAGCGTTAGCTGACCCAGTGTGTGTTGTTGTGTGTGTGTGTCTCAGGTGATCAGAGATTTAGTAGGCCTGCTGGACCCAAGTAGGGTTACTGTGACATTTATCAAGGAACTAGCTGCCTGTGCTAAAGGTAGTCATATTTTGGGAATGTTTATGCGTACTTCGGATAGCGGGTAATATATTCAGGGACTTCCGTGACTTATTTATGTGATTAAAGTTTTAAAACTATCGGGTTTCTGCATGTATGTATTGGGAATAGTATAGGGATTATTATATTATATCGTTGCCGAGGTGGTATTTATGTGGCATTGTGGATTAGTTTGAGGGTGTTACAAGCTTGGTATCAGAGCCTAGGTTTAAGAGATTAAGTATCTAGTGGATGCTTAAGCTTAAACCACAGAGTTTAGATCCTTGGATTGTAATCCGAAGTAGAATACTAAGTGATAAACGAGTAGGGTGTAGAGTTAATATGTGTTGTTGTTCTTAATGAGCGGGTTAGTTATGGATTATGAGGACAGCAGGCCTCAGGGTTATGATTTTAGGGGTGATGAGTTTGTGTGTAAGTTTGAGTTGTGTTCGGTATTGAGTCCGATATTGGATGAGCGTTTTCCGGTGCAGTGATCGGGTTGGGATTGGGGAGTGGTGCCTCCGCCGGAGGGAGGCCAGAGATCAGGGGCTGGTGCTTCTTCTAGCCAGCTATCGTGGGGGTCCTTAAGGACTTTATGTCGGGTCATATTTTTGAGTTCTTTGGAGGTACCGGTGCCTTGAAGGCACTGGATTGGTTGTGAGAGGTTAGAGTTGCTTTTTGGATAGTGTATGTAGATCGAGTTGATAGAGTAAGTGATGCGTCTTATTTGCTTAAGGGCAGAGCGTTGCGATGGTGAGATTCTGTGGAGAGTGCTTGAGGAATTGATGATGCGTACTTGATGACATGGGAGGAGTTCCGAGTGGAGTTTGAACTATAGTGTTGCCCCTAGGGTGCGAGGTAAGAGTTGGAGTATGAGTTTATCTTCTTGTAATAAGAATCCATGTTAGTCTAGAAGTATATTAATGTGTTTAATCGGGTTGTGCCACATCAGGTGGCTATTGAGCGGACGGTTAGTATGGTTATTGAGAGTTTGAGATATGATATTAGGGAAATTGTGGGGATGTTGCGTGACCCCACTTTTGCATCTGTTGTGGAGTGTGCGGGATGTAGAGAGAGGGAGGTGGAGAGGCAGAGAGAACAGCCGGCTTCCCAGAGACAGCGGATTGAGTCATTGGACCCGGGGTAAAGTGCAGGGTTACCAAGGGGATGCCGAGAAAGTCGACAGAATGAATGCTTTGAGCAGAGAGGCCAGAGTCTAGGGAATCAATGAGATCAGGGTTGAGATGGGAGGAGGTCTGAGATTAGTCAGAGTTAGAGTCGAGGTCGGGATCAAGGTCAGAGACAATTGGGGCAAGGCTAGAGATTGAGTCAGAGTCAGGGCCAGGGTTAGGGAAGTGATGATAGAGGATCTAGGGATTCGGGTAGCAGAGTTTAGAGCTTGGTGTTTGGAGTAAGAGATTGTCAGCGGTGTCGTCACCGCCATGTAGGGCCGTGTGCCCCGGAGCACCTGAGATGTTTTCATTGTGGCCAGTTTGGTCACACTGCTGTTGCATGTTCGTCATAGGAGTCATTGTGCTTCCGATGTGAGAAGCTGGAGCATATATCATGAGATTGTCCGAGTCTAGGGATGGGATTTCCGGGGGCGAGTTCGAGTGAGGTCGGGGCGTCAGAGTTGTCAATTACGCCTCGGGGAGGAGATGGAGTACCTAGGGTCAGAGGTAGAGTTTTTGTCTCAGGCTATAGCTAAAGAGGAGGGGGAGCCACATAATGTTGCATCTAGTACGTTAATTGAGGCTATGTTCCTTCAATTTGGAGATGTCGCCGTTGTCATAGTAGGCCATGTGTGTGTGCAGATGTTATTGGTGCGGTCAGCGAGAATGTACTGCCGCCATGTGTATTATTCATGAGCTGTTGTGCTATGTTGTGGGAGGCCGGGGAATAGGGTGCGAGTCCGTCTAGAGCCGAGACCAGCGGTGTAGGGTGAGAATTCTAGTAGAGCCATAGTAGAACCATCGTTACCCGATTATTATGATATTTGAGTACGGGGTCAGGCTTTTTTAAGTGATTGAGGAGGAAATGCGGGATGTTGTTGATGTGATTTCGGGTGTTCCTTTTGAGCTTGCTTTGAATATGTGTCAGTTGTGTAGTGAGCTGTTGAGCTATGTCTGTGATAAGTGTATGTGTTCTATGGCGTGTGACTACTTCTTTATGTTTGTGACTATGGGATTTAATGATATGGGGGCAGAGTTGTTATGTATGGGACTGTGATGTTTTAGTATATGTGTGAATGTGAAGAATATATACATTGTGGCAAGCTGAGTTATTGGGCTTTCAACCTATATAGGTAATCATTGTGAATGTGTTTGTGATATGTTAGTGGATTGATCCTTCTGATAATGGAGTACTTCTCGATTAGAGGTCATGTCGACCTTGATTGATGATCTGCGGTTAGCTCAGGAGGAGGGGCTGAAAGGCGAAAATGTGTAAAGAGAGAGGTTAGTTGGTCAGTCAGAGTTATTGAATGGGGATGATCAAGGATTGATGACCCTTCGCGGTCAAGTATGGGTCCTTCGGGTAGGGAAATTGAGATAGCTAATTCTAGATGATTCCCATGAGTCTATATTGTCGATCCATTCAGGTAACACGAAGATGTACCTAGATCTGCGAGTTCTTCGTTGGTGGCCAGGGATGAAGAGGGATGTGGGAAAGTGGATAGAGGCGTGTATAACGTGTTGAGAGTTAAGAATGAGCAATAGAAGCTACATGGTAGACTTCAGCCATTAGAGGTTCCAGAGTGAAAGTGGTATGATATCACCATGGGCTTTATAGTGAGACTCCCGTGGATTGTTCCATAGTGTGTGTTTGTCCACATCTGTGATTTTGCGTTTAGTGACTTGATGGAGGTTCTTTATGATGTTATGAGTGGATGGGAATATCTTTTATATTAGTGGATCAGAATAAGTGTTGACGTGTTTCTGTGATTAACTCTGTGTTTTCATCTGAGTTATCTACTTTGTGACTGTCAAGTGAGTAGATAGTAGAGCCACATCAGTGAATAGAGTTTAGAGTGATGGTGCAATAGAGAATTGTGGTCATTAAGTTTCAGTAAATCTGATGCTTATGAGGATTAGTAGTTTTGATGTAGAAATGTGGAGGCTATAGGGAGATTAATAGAGTAATGACGAGGAACCGTTATCCCTGGTTGAGGGTTGATGTGTAGCGGTATAGATTGATGTTGATCGTCTTGTGATGGTACTTTCCGAGGCCATTCGAGCTATTCGAAGAGCAGTGAGAACTATAACCAGTGTTTGAGGGAGGTTTTGAGTACCTTTTGGCGAGAGAGGTTATGTGTGGAGTTCTTGAGGTATGAGTTTTTGGCCGTGAAAGGGGCAGTTTTAGAGTGAGCGATGACGAGTAAAGAAGGGATGAGAAGGGGTCCAGTAAGAATTGAGGTTATTGGGAATTGGAGTTGGTTACGTCCGTGTTTGAGTTTAGTGTTTCTTGGGCTTAGTTGAGGAGTTAGAGATGATTCATAGAGACATTCTCGCGCATTGTGAGATCCGTGACGATGTTGACGTGTTAGTCCGTGTTGGTTGTATGGGTTGAGGAATAGGGGAGTGCCTCATAGGGTTAAAGGATTAGTTAAATAGAGTTTTGATGTGAACGTTGATAGAAGCTCAGAGGATTTCTTTGTGTTGTAATGTGAGTCTTGTTGTAGGGTTGGGAAGGCGTGCTGATGTAAAGAGGTAAAGTGGTTGCTTGTGTTTGAGGCAGTGTCAGATTGTAGGTTTGGCTTAGAGATAAGTAATGTGTTTTCGGTTATTAGTGTTGAGCTAGATTCTGAGGACAGAATCTTTATAAGGAGGGGAGACTTGTAACATCCCACTTTTGGGACGGGGACGTGGAATTATGTGATTGGGTTGATTATAATATTATAAATGAGTTGGGCCAATTATTGAGTTTTACGTGGAAGTGTCACGTGATAAGATTTTGGGTTAACCGGGTGTCGGGATTAAGTTTTAATAAAAAATTATAATTTTGGGAATTATTAGTTAAATTAAGACCCGGTGATATAAAGTTTGTATTTTGTGATAGCGGGTTCGGATATTGGGTGTCGGACCGGGTTTAAGCCGAAAACGTATATATTTGTGAGCTCCTTGCTTGTGGTTTCATTATTCCATCTTCCAAAATCAGAGTTTAAGAGAGTATATGTGTGTATTAGTGAATTCCAGCTCCTGCAATCAGAGATTGAAGCTCCAATTTGTGATTCAAGCTACCAATTCTTCCTTCATCTTCTTAGTTGCATATTAGAGGTAATTTCGAGTTGAATTCGCGGATTAATTGTTGTGGATTGTGAATAAGTAATTGAATTGAGTTTATATGTTGTCCTGAGTAAATTCGAGTATGTATTCGTGATTAAAATCAAGCTGGAAATCGAGTTGGGGAGAAATCCCCTGGCTGTCCAGAAAACAGAGCATAACTGCTACTGTTCGTCCGTGAGCGCGACCGCGATCCCTTGATCGCGGGCCGCGATGTTCTTGAGATGATCGCAGGCGGTTTGAGCCCGAGCTCGGACCGCGATGTGAGCTCGGCCGAGTTTGAGGTCAGCGCGGCCGCGACCGCGATAGGGTCAGTGCGGCCGCGATTGGTTGAGTTCGGCCGCGATGCGGCTAGGGTTTCGGGTCAGGTTTTCGGGTTCTGTGGATCATATGTTTGGGTCTTTAGGGTCTCATGAGTTATTGGGAATTGTATATAAAGCTGTTGGGTTGAGATTGTAATATTAGAATGCGTCTTTTGGGTATCTGGGATTGTGTGAGTTGGTTGGGATCGCGTGTTTGAATGTTCGAGCTGTGTGAGTTGGTTGGGATCTTGTGTTC
Source organism: Centrapalus pauciflorus (assembly GCA_020465985.1). Lineage (NCBI taxonomy): Eukaryota > Viridiplantae > Streptophyta > Magnoliopsida > Asterales > Asteraceae > Centrapalus > Centrapalus pauciflorus. The sequence continues at coordinate 26,435 of JAANYP010009175.1, read as the reverse complement.
GAGTATTCGGGTTGTGTAGTTTGGTAGTTGGGTATCTGGGTTTGAGCGAGTTATCTGAGTATTGTGTTAGAGTTGTTGAGTTATTGAGAAATCGTGTATAGAGCTGTTGGGTTGTGATTGAGAACTTGAGCTGTGATTGTGATTGTGATATAGAGTCATTGTGTTGTGATTCCAGGGTCTCGAGTTGATAGGGTTGAGGACGGGCAGGGAACTGAGACCGAGTAGTGAGACTCCAGGGCAGGTGAGTTTGCATGTTTTTCTTGAGATACTTGTACGATTATTGATTAATACTTGCATGATCTTTTACTGAGCTTTTTACGAGATATCATGAGTTTTCTTACGAGTTTTTATTGAGATATTATCATGCATGTATTACTGTGCTTTATTGAGAAATGTGTTTTATATATGAGATTTGGGACACTTGAGCTGTTGAGATATTAAACCGTACGGCTGGGCAGGGGTTGGGTCGCTCCCAATTCCCTTTTGAGTTCCTGACGACTGCTTTGTGCGGTCTAGGGATTTTGGCACGTGGGCCTATCCACGCGAGTTGAGTGATTTGAGCATCATGTGGGATCTCATATACTTGTTCAGTAGAGAACGCTGAACGTTTTATTATTGAGCTTACTTTTTATTGAGATTTATAATCGTACACTAACCCTTGCATTCTCACCAGCGTTAGCTGACCCAGTGTGTGTTGTTGTGTGTGTGTGTCTCAGGTGATCAGAGATTTAGTAGGCCTGCTGGACCCAAGTAGGGTTACTGTGACATTTATCAAGGAACTAGCTGCCTGTGCTAAAGGTAGTCATATTTTGGGAATGTTTATGCGTACTTCGGATAGCGGGTAATATATTCAGGGACTTCCGTGACTTATTTATGTGATTAAAGTTTTAAAACTATCGGGTTTCTGCATGTATGTATTGGGAATAGTATAGGGATTATTATATTATATCGTTGCCGAGGTGGTATTTATGTGGCATTGTGGATTAGTTTGAGGGTGTTACAGTAGACTTCAGTTACAATGTACGGACCTGTCCATTTTCTTTTTAATTTACCAGGAAACAGTTTAAGTCTTGCATTAAATAACAGAGTTGGTTTCCCTTGGTAAATATTTTATTATTAAGAATTCTATCGTGAAAAACTTTTGTTTTCTCTTTATAGATTTTTGCACTTTCGTATGCTTCTCTACGAAATTCTTCCAATTCATTTAATTGGAATTTCTTATCGACACCGGCATCGTGCAAATTAAAATTAGTATTTCTAATTGCCCAAAGAGCTTGGTGTTGTAGTTCCACTAGAAGATGGCACAGCTTACCATATACAAGTCTATATGGGGACATACCGATAGGTGTTTTAAATGCAGTTCTGTATGCCCAAGAGCATCCTCCAGCTTTTGCGACCAATCTTCACAATCTGGTCTTACTATTTTCACCAGGATCTTGTTGATTTCTCTGTTAGAAATCTTGACTTGCCCGCTAGTTTGCGGATGATAAGGCGTTTCTATTCTATGATTAACTCCATACTATTTAAGGAGTTTCTCAAAATGTTGATTTTTCAAATGTGACCCTCCGTCAGTGATGATAGCCCTTGGGATACCGTGGCGTGCAAAAATATTTCTTTTGACAAATTTGCAAACGACCCGGTTATCGTTGGTTCTTGTAGCTTCTGCTTCCACCCATTTGGAAGCATAGTCTATTGCGACCAAGATATCTTCGTAGCCAAATGATTTCGGGAAAGGTCTCATAAAATCAATCCCCTATACATTGAATATTTTGACAAGTAAGATAGTGTCATGGGCATTTCATCCCTATTGCAATGCCGTCTGTTTGCTGGCATCTTGTTCATCCTTTTACAAATTCATAGGCATCCATGACGATTGTGTGCCAAAATAACCCACACTGCAGTATTCATTGGCAAGTTTTCTTTGCACTGAAATGGCCATCGCATGCGTATGCAGGGCAGTGTTTAAAAATTTCTTCATGTTCAGAATCAGGGACACAGCTTCTTATGATTTGATCTTCTCCTATTTTAAATAAATCAGGCTCATCCCAAATATATTGCCTTGCTTGAGCATAAAAATATTTTCTTTGTTGTGAGTTCCAGTGCTCCGGCAATCTTCCTGTTACGAAATAATTTACTGAATTCGCAAACCAGGGAATTTTGAAAATTGATATAATTGTTCATCAGGGAAGGAGTCCCTGATTTGATCAGTTAGGTTCGTTGGGATCATTTGAGCCTTGATAACTGATTGGGAACAACATTTTCGGTGCCTTTCTTATCCCTTAATTATAAATTAAATTCTTGCAATAGAAGGATCCACCGAATCAATCGAGGCTTGGCAGCCTTCTTCGCCAACAAATTTCTTAAAGCGCTGTGGTCTGAGTACACAATTACTTTTGCCCCCGAAATATAGGATCTAAATTTATCTATGGCGAAGACTACAGCTAATAATTCTTTTTTCGTAGTCGTGTAATTGATCTGTGCCTCATTAAAGGTTTTACTCGCGTAGTAAATAACCACCAACTTTTTCTCTAATCTTTGACCTAACATAGCACCATTTGCATAATCACTCGCATCACACATGATCTCAAAAGGCTGAGACCAATCCGGAGATTGCAGAATTTGTGCTTTAGTTAATTTCAATTTAAGCTTCTCAAATACTTGCATACAAGCTTCATCGAAATTAAACTCAACATCTTTTGATAGAATATTGCATAACGGTTTTAAGATTTCACTGAAGTGCTTGATAAAATGCCGATAAAAACGACCTAGTAATGATCTTATTCCCTTCACATTGGTGGGGGGTGGAAGTGAAGATATTAATTGGACCTTTGCTTTGTCTACTTCTGTGCCTTTTTCGGACACAATGTGACCGAAGACTACACCTTATTTCACCATGAAGTGGCTTTTCTCTCAACTTAAGACTAAGTTGGTTTCAGAGCATCTCTTTAGGACTTTTTCTAAATGTCCTAGACAGTCTTCGAATGTTTTATTAAATATGGAAAAATCATCCATAAATATCTCAAGAGAACCACCCACCATATCTGAAAAGATAGCCATCATACAATGATGAAATGTGGCGGGCGCATTACATAGACCGAATGGCATCCTTCTGTAGGCAAAGGTGTCATATGGACATGTAAACGTAGTTTTCTCTTGGTCCTCTGGATGGATTGGAATTTGATTATAACTGGAATAACTATCAAGGAAACAATAAAAAATTTGGCCTGCTAACTTCTCCACGATTTGATCTATAAATGGCAATGGAAAGTGATCGTTAGAAGTAACAGAGTTTAGTTTCCTGTAATCGATACGAACTCTCCAGCCAGTTACTGTTAGGCACAAAAAGGCCTCAGTCAAACCTGTTCTACATCTTAGGGGAGATTTTTAATCAAACCTGTTTGATGCACTTGCAGGTATAAATGAAGGCCTATTAATGCCTTATTGAAACCTCATAAGTGATTTTCAATATTAGTCAAAGTTGTTTACCCTATTGCATTTTTTGCAACTAAGGCAGATTGTCCAAGCTGTTCTATTCTGTTGAACAGACTAGACAAATACTAAGTGTTCTGTTCTTTGTGAACATGCTAAACACTTTATGGAATATGTTTCCAAGTCCTCATGTATTGTTTTGGACTACAAGATCAGTTTACAAAGTCGAAGACAAAGTGGAAAACAGAAGCTACAAAAGACTTCATACGCTGTTCTGTTACATGAAGACTGTAGGTCCTAAAAGATATCCCAAGTATATAGCTTTAAGTTGTAGAGGGGGGGTGAATACACCTCTTTAAAAACTACACACAATTTTCTCAATGTTTGTATGTATTGTTAACAAATGTTAATTACAAACAAGCTTGAATGCGGAAAGGTTCAAGCTGAGATGACAGATACAACAGTATGTTTAACTAGTCTAAGACTGACTTAAACTAATTACAATGAATACACACACTAAGAATCACTCACTGTGTTTACAAGACTCTGAGGAACACCTTGAACAAGAACAGCTTAGACACTGAGCACTGTTTTATTTAAGCAGACTTGCATGCATGAAAGACACACTTTGAATGCACGTTTACTCTTGTTTTCAGCACTTAGCTTTTTGGCTTAATCTTTCAATCCTTGGAAGTTTTTTTTTATATACTCACTCAGAGGATCTAAGTGAAGCTTCTTCATTGGACGGAATGAAAAAGGAGAAGTCTTGTTGAAAAGACAACATAACCTTTTCTGCACTTTTCTGAAAAGCAGAATTGTCTTCATATTGGCAAAACTTTTGTCTTTTCACTTTGTCTACTGTTGCATCACCTTTAACCAAATAAGGAATGTCAACTTTATGTTTTTCTTCCTTGTAAAGGCCTATTTTGATATAAGAAAAAGGTCTGTCACTCTTTTTCAAATAACCTTTTGTCTTCATGTAGCAGAACAACATGGGCAGGCTGAGCAGTTCTGATTTCCACTTTGTCTTCAACTTTGTAAACTGATCTAGCAGTCAAAAACAATACATGAGGACTTGGAAACACATTCCATAAAGTGTTTGGCCTGTTCACAAAGAACAGGTTCTGTTCACAAAGAACAGAACACTTATAAACTGCCCAAGCTGCTCACCAGTGTAGAGCAGCGTAGACAGTTTATGTCCAGCCTGTTCAGCAGACAGAACAGCTTGGGCAAAAGTGTCTTTGTTGTAACACATGCAACACATAGAACAGCTTTAGGCTGATATTGCAAATCATTTTCAGGTTTCAATAAGGCATATAACAGGCCTTAAATTCAACCATCAAAAGCATCAACAGGTTTGATTAATAATCTCCCCCTTAGATGCAGAACAGGTTTGACTGAGGCCTTTTTGTGCTTAACAATCTCCCCCTATTTGCAATAACCAGTCTAAGCTGGCCTTATCAAAAGTCACTATATATTTTTAAGTACGTTTGTTGAAATAAGATTACAACATCAACATAAAGTAAAAGATCAGTTTATATATACACTGATTTTTTATTACATTAGAACAACACATGTTCTTACAAAAGTACAACTGATGTACTGATGTATATTACAACTAATGTAAAAGAGAAAATTAGAACATATGTAAATAGAGTATAACTAATGTACATTGGACTGTTTTTGTTGGGAGCAGATAATGGTAAGCCTGTCCAACTGATGGACAGCTTCCATTCTTCACCTACGCAGATGGTAGATGGACTTCATCACAATGGAGGGGGACCTTCAAACATCTTCTCAAGTTCCTCTCTAGTATCCTCAAGTTCTTGAATCTCACTTCTTATTATCATAAACTTGGGATCGTCAAGTTCACCTCTTTCATAACAACCTCTGAGCAGATCCCAGATAGCTGCTCTCCACCTCCTTGACTGCCTGAATGAAACTGCAAGTCTGAAGGCTACAAGGTGTCTCAGATCCACCTTGTATAGATCTGATGCTCTCTGAAAGCATTTCTTCTGAGTTAAGGGATCTACAAAAAATGCCCCCAGCTCAGGCTCTTCAATGATGAGGCATAGTCACCTTGTTCTATCAGGATGAGGAGTTGTTCCATCTCAGTGTCCTTCCTTGTTCTCCTGGCCTTTATTTTTGGTTGTGTCACATAGACACCTTCACTTACTTCTTTGGAGATCAGGCCAAGATTCTTCACTCTCTCCACAGCTTCTTCACATATGCTCTGATAGTCTTAGCAGTTTCAGACTTAGACTCACTCAGAGCAACTACCAGCTCCATCCATTCTCTATACCCCATTTGTGCAACGTCAGTGAAGTCATATGTTTCTAGTTCTGGGCCTGTTGCACCCATTCTAGTTATTTTCAACTTCCACTGACTGCCTTTTCTTGAAATGGGCACAGCTTTGACAATTGCCTCCTTAGCAAGCCTTCTATCAGCAACATCTTGAAATTTTCTTCTTGCCAGGTTGTCAAAGTGAAATTGAGCTCTTGCAGAAGGCACTGAAGTTTTGGTCACTGAGACCAGAGCACCTTTTTCTTTTTCGGCTTCCTTCTCTTCTGCTGATCCCTTAGCAGCTTCCAAAATTTTCTTTTGCACAACAAGAGAGGACATTTTAACTTTTTTTGCCTCTTGAAGTGCAAAAGACTTATCAGCTTTTGCAGATTCTTCTTCTTTTCTTAAAGCTTCCAGGACTTGAAGCTGTTCTTCTCTAAACTCAAAATATTTGTGCGTAGGAAGACCCATTTCTTTGGCACTGGCTTTGTGAAATTTGATCTCTGCTGCTTTCTGCTGTTGAGGATCAGTTGCTGCGTTTTCTTTTCCTTTAGCTGCTGTAGTGACAGCAGCTTCAGGACTTTCCTCCTCCTCTTCTTCTTCTTCTAAAATCAGATGCCTCCTTCTGCTGCTTGGCCTGCCCTCAGGAATGGTTTCCTCCCCCTTAGGTTGAGCAGGGATTGGAGATTCAGCGTGAGTAGGCTGAGCAGCATGGGAGGCACCCTCCAGTGTACCTGTTGAACCTCCTGCTGGTTGACCAGTGAGTGCTGCAGGCACTGATTTCTCCTAAGGAGAAGAAGTTTTCTCCCCCTTAGACTTAGTCTTCGAGGCAGATGACTTCTCCCCCTTTGAAGGAGATGTACCAGCACCTTCAATACCCGGTCTGCCTGAAGACACGAAGTCATCAGGCTTGCCAGCAGTTTTGGCAGCAGGCCTGGGGCCAACAAGGCTATTCACTAAGAATGCCAAGTTGTCGTTCACCTCTGCAAGCTGGGTAAGACAGGTTTGAAGAGAAGAGAATTGGGTATCAGCAAAGGAGGTCTGCTTAACAATATTTTCCCTATCAGAAGCTGTGAACAGCAAACTTTGAAGCTGTGCAAGATCTAATTCGAGAGAATCTTGCACATCAGCAAGGTTTGATGACACAGAAATTGATAGGGAGCCAATGAGTGAGTTCAAGCTGGCCAGAGTATACGAAGAGTAGTGTTGCAAGAAGCTAGGAGAGATGACAGCTGTTGAGAAATAGCTGTCATTGAGGACACAGAGTCCTGTGGCAGTGAAAGAATGGAGGAGAGGGAGGTGGACACATTTTGCAACTGTGCAGTGAGTGCAAGCAGCTGTGGAGAATTATCTGTTTGTGGAGTGGCAGGGAAGGAATCTTTGAACAAATCAAAGAATCCCTTAAGCTGTTCAGACATAGAGTCTGAAATAATAGAGGGTTGAGAGGTCATAGCAGTTTCCAAAGAACTAACTTTGTTGGTCAGCAGAGAAAGCTGATCCTTCAAAGGCAGGTCTTCAGGAGATGGAGGTGTATGGGTGGACTGTTTAGATTGGGTGGATGGAGAGGATGATGATGAGGCTGGTGTATGAGGATGTGAGGGAGAGGGAAGAGGAACATTGGAGAGAAGCTCCATAGCCTGGGCAAAAGTAATGTGGCCCAGCTTGTAGGGGTCAAAGGGTCCCTCAGCAGCGGCTGTAGCTGCTTCATCAGGAGAAGGGGTTGATGTTGGGGGCCTTTCAGATGTTGCTTGTGTTGCAACATCCTCATGAAGGCCAGTGGGAGTTCCCTCTACAGTGCCTTGGTGTAAAAGCACCTCATCATGGGGAGATGGGATATGCATTTCAACATCAGAAGTGGTGAAACCTGCTGATGGAGTTTGCATAGAAGGAGCAGCCTCACCAAAGGGATGGTATGATCCCTGAGGTTCATCAGCGTGGGTTGGTGGTCCCTCAACAGCTGTTTGGTGTAGAACAGCTGTATCATGGGGAGCAGAAGTTTGAGGCTGAGCTGCTGATTGGTCTATACCAGCAGTGTGGGCACCTCGTGCAGACTCAAGGTGTAAAGAAGTTTGAGTGGGGGACAGTATGGACTCAGTATGGAGTGGAGAGGGCTCCTGTCTTTCAATATTCTCAGCCTGTTGGGAGGCTGGAATAGTTGAGGTGGTTATCTCCTTTTGTACAACTGGTTCCTGTTGGGAGGAACCAGAGGGTCTAGGCTGACTCTAGGTCGACTCAGGTTGGAGTGAAGCAGTCTCCAATTGTGCTGAATCTTCTCCCAATATAGGAGAGGCAGCAGGGGTGGCTTCTCTTACAACTGAACCTTGTTGGGAGGGAACAGAGGAGGTGGTTGTTTGGGCTGGTTTCTTTTTGGAGAGTGATTTTCTTTGGTAGTGGATGGATGAAGTGGGTGATTGTGAAGAGGTGATGAGAGGTTCAGACTGGACAGGTTTAGAGACTGGGTCAGAAACAGGTGGGTTAACATGTTCCATAGTCTCAAGTGCCACAGAGGCTTCAGGTTCAACGAATGAACCAGGGTGAGGAGCCTGCTCCCCCTCAGCCACAGAGGCTAAGAGTGCAGACTCAGACTGAGCTGTTTTGGCCTTCTTTTGCACAGGCCCAGTTTCAGTGGTTGCTAGGGTCCTCTTAACAAGTTTGGACCTGGCTTTGGATTTTCTCTTGGGAGCAGCAGCTTCTGGATCCACCCTCACAGCAGAGGGTCCTTCTGTAGGTCCTAAAAGATATCCCAAGTATATAGCTTTAAGCTGTAGAGGGGGGGGGGGTGAATACAGCACTTTAAAAAACTACACACAATTTTCTCAATGTCTGTATGTATTATTAACAAATGTTAATTACAAACAAGCTTGAATCCGGAAAGGTTCAAGCTGAGATGACAGATACAACAGTATCTCTAACTAGTCTAAGACTGACTTAAACTAATTACAATGAATACACTCACTAAGAATCACTCACTGTGTTTACAAGACTCTGAGGAACAGCTTGAACAAGAACAACTTAGACACTGAGTACTGTTTTATTCAAGCAGACTTGCATGCATGAAAGACACACTTTGAATGCACGTTCACTCTTATTTTCAGCACTTAGCTTTTTGACTTAATCTTTCAATCCTTGGAAGTTTCTTTTTATACTCACTCAGAGGATCTAATTGAAGCTTCTTCATTTGACGGAATGAAAAAGGAGAAGTCTTGTTGAAAAGACAAAATAACCTTTTCTGCACTTTTCTGAAAAGCAGACTTGTCTTCAAATGTGCAGAACTTTTGTCTTTTCACTTTGTCTACTGTTGCATTGCCTTTAACCAAATAAGGAATGTCAACTTTGTGTTTTTCTTCCTTGTAAAGGCCTATTTTGATATAAGAAAAAGGTCTGTCACCCTTTTTCAAATAACTTTTTGTCTTCATGTAGCAGAACAGCTTGGGCAGGATGAGCAGTTCTGATTTCCACTTTGTCTTCGACTTTGTAAACTGATCTTGCAGTAAAAAACAATACCTGAGGACTTGGAAACACATTCCATAAAGTGTTTAGCCTGTTCACAAAGAACAGGTTCTGTTCACAAAGAACAGAACACTTGTAAACTGCCCAAGCGGCTCACCAGTGTAGAGCAGCGTAGGCAGTTTATGTTCAGCCTGTTCAGCAGACTGAACAGCTAGAGCAAAACTGACTTTGTTGCAACACATGCAACACATAGAACAGCTTAAGGCTGATATTGCAAATCATTTTCAGGTTTCAATAAGGCATATAACAGGCCTTAAATTTAACCTTCAAAAGCATCAACAGGTTTGATTAATAATCTCCCCCTCAGATGCAGAACAGGTTTGACTGAGGCCTTTTTGTGCCTAAAACCTTCCACCAATCCTAACAACCTCCTCATTGGTGTGGACAGAGGAGGTTCATTTGGAAGAACAGCAATGTAGAAAACTCTATTCCCTATTACAGGGAATGCAGTAGTATGAAGTAAAGGCTGAGAGTTGTATAGATGCTCACCACAAATGTGTCTGAATATGAGGCTCAGAACCTGGGGTATCGAACAGCAGCTGGTCTTGGCTCTTGCTGCACCAGGTTCCTCAAGTTCAGAAAGATCCACTTAGCCATATCAATTGTAGTCCCATCCACCAGCTGTAGGACTATTGGGACTTCATCACGGCTCAGTTGGTCAAATGAACCAACTTTGCTGCTGAAGCTCATCATCACTGAGGCAAACAGAAAGCTGTAGGTAGGAGACAAATCCTTCCTGTTGTGACACCCTTGCCACAACAACCACCATTTACAATACTCCCACGATTAATCATCAACATGAAATAACATAATGATCTGATAACCTAAATTAAGTGCGGAAGCATTAAAACATATAATTAAAGTAGTGCAATAGTGTTAAACACCCTATGGAGCTACAAGGTATCAAATCTACGTCTACACACCACATTACATTATTACAACATCCAGAATATAATACAACATTGTCTCATAACTTAATTACTGATTAAGCAATACCAAATCTTCCGAATCTTCACAATATGTCCTAACTAGAAGGTCCAGCGGTAGACTTCCCTTTTCCTGTAAAATAAAAATAAACAACTGGGGAATAAGCGGATGCTTAGTGAATACAAAGATTACGCATTTTATAAATTTTTATGAAGCCCAAAGGTAACACAGATGACAAATATCGGATACCCTCTTCGTACACTAAGTACGGACCAGAGCCGCAGCCCCATCGAGCCCAAAGCTCGGCATTTAAACATACCATCTGAGACAAACGTACGATCGGGGATGACATACTGCCTACCGGGCCTAGGAGGGATCAGCTCCAGGTCATATAGCGCAGTAACATCAGAGTAATCATTGCGACCCACCGGTCCATCACTAGATGCACAACAATCGAAAGGACATGCAACAAGTATGAATGTACATCTAAATCTACGCAAGTTAGTAGAATTCCAAACAAATAATTGAAGCAACAGGTCTCAGAAGGCAAAGCTTAACATAAAACAGATATAAACATGCGAAATCTACTCTACTCACAGTGGGTGCGTAATTAAACTTCAATATTATTTCTCCTCGGGCTTTCAACCTGATCCACCAAGTACCCCACTGTGGGTTAGATAACACCACAAGGGACCTGTTAAATTAGTTGCAACAATACCTCGAGTCAAAAACCGTTTAAATTCATAAAACCAAGTTTTGTAAGTTTTGCAATATTTTCACCCATTTTGGGTCTATGACCAAATTCATAACACAATTAAGTTTGAGCTCATCTCATGCTCATACATTGTCCTTTGTATAAATCTTTGTCATTCTAGGTGTTGTTTATGAGTTTCATTCAAAATACTCGAGTTTAGAGAGTAGGATTCTCAATTTTAGGCGTTAAACTCGAATTTCATGGGTTAAACTCGAACCCCCTTCGAGTTTGAGCATAAACTCGAACCCCATAGCATAAACTCGAACCCCATTCGAGTTTGGGGTAGATTCGAAACCCCCCCCCCCCTTCGAATCTGAGGATAGACTCGAAAATACACTCGAAACTAGTACCAAAATCGGGTTAGTTCTTGTCATTTCGACTGTGTTCTTGGTATTTTCGAGTTTGTTCATCTTACAACTTTAAAACATACATTTCTAAGCCTCAAATCACCGATATATCAAGTATTAAGCCTAGTTTCGATTCTATTATGCATATACTATCATAATCTTGTAATATTTCAAGCAAAACTAGCTCCAATTCACATAAAATAACAGATTCGAATTCTAAGTTCTTCAAAACCGAAATAACAAACTTAAAAGGGTCGATTCTTACCTCAATTCGTACGATATCAGGAATCCAACTGCAGATTGTTGTAGTACTCCTTGAGATCTTTCCGATGACGTATAATTCTCGATAATCGGCCGGTCGGTTTGTGAGATATCTTAGAGAGATGTAGAGAGAACTTCTATAGAGAGAGTCTAGAGAGAGAGAGAGATGGTGAAAAATGAAGGGCTTGGCCTTTTTATTCCCATTTCATCATTTTGCCCATTTCACCCCTCAACTCAACCGGTTCCATAAAATACTGATTTATTCTTAAATTAATTATTAATAACTTTTTATAATTCATAATATTCCTTAATAATAATTTCCGAGTTCAAATTTTCTTAAAATAACAACAAACTTTCTAAATATCCCAAATACATAATAATTGCTCAAATTTCAACTTAATTATATAATTTCCACTTAATTAACCGAATTTCAATAAAATGAATCCGAGGATGTTACAACATGGGCTCCACCACGCTCTAACTTCGTCCTCGAAGTTACTCGGATTCAAACAGTTGTGGATACTTTCTTAACATTTCCGCCTTTGTCTCCCAAGTGTGATTTGCTCCTTTATGATGCTTCCAACGTACAAGCACCATTTCAATCTCTTTGCTCCTCAATTTCTTTACCTTAGTATCTAACACACACTCCGACTCTTCAACATACCGGAGCCTTTCATCAACTTGCAGCTCGGTGTGGTCTGCCCAATCCTCATTTCCAGTATTAAACGATTTCCGGAGATTCCCAACGTGAAATACCGAATGTATGCCTGACATCTCTTCAGGCAACTCCAGGCGATACGATTGATTTCCAACTTTTTCTACTATCTTAAAGGGCCCAACAAATCTCGGAGCCAACTTGCCCCTCTTCACAAAACGAGTAACACCCCTCATAGGTGATACTTTAAAGTAAACCCAGTCATTCACTTCAAAGCTGAAAGGTTTGTGCCTTCGGTCATAATAACTTTTCTGACGGTCCTGGGCCGCTTTCATGTTCTGCCTAATCAAATGTATCTTCTCATTTGTTTCTTGAAGCAAAGCCGACCCAGCAATTGGTGTTTCACCAGTTTCTCTCCAACATGTAGGAGTCCTACACCTTCTCCAGTACAATGCCTCAAAAGGCGCCTTCTTTATCGTTGCGTGGTAGTTGTTGTTATACGAAAACTCTATCAATGGCAAATGATCATCCCAGTTGCCACCGAGATCTAGTACACACGCTCTCATCATATCCTCCAAGGTGAGGATTGTTCGTTCACTTTGGCCATCGGTTTGTGGACGATAGGCCGCACTCATAGCGATCCTTGTTCCTAATCCTTCTTGCAGTGCTGACCAGAAGTTTGAAGTAAATCCACTATCTCGATCCGATACTATGGACTTAGGCACTCCATGCCTAGAAACTATCTCGTCCATATAAATCTGAGCTAACTTCTCCAACGAATATCTTTCTCTAATCGGAATAAAATGTGCGGACTTAGTCAATCTGTCAACTATCACCCAAACAGCATCATGTTGTCGCCTAGTCTTTGGCAGTTTTGTAACGAAATCCATCGTAATATGCTCCCACTTCCACTCCGGAATAGGAAGCGGTTGCAAACTGCCATAGGGTTGTTGATGTTCGACTTTCACAAGCCGGCAAGTCCTACATCGTTCAACATATTGGACGATATCCTTCTTCAATCCCGGCCACCAAAAGTCTGCCTTCAGTTCATTGTACATCTTTGTGCTTCCGGGATGTACAGAAAACTTGGATTGATGTGCCTCTTCAATGAACACTCGTCTCATTCCACCCAACTTCGGCACCCAAATCCTCCCGTATACTCCTTTCAATCCAGATTCACTAGTTTCCATATCTTTAAGTTGTATTCTTATATCTTCATCACCAACATTTTCGTCTCTCAAGGCTTCCTCCTGAGCGGCCTTAACATCATCAATTATTGTGGAACTTAACATCGTGGACGTCATCATATAGCAGCAATCCTTAGCATAAGCTTTCCGGCTCAAGGCATCGGCTACTACATTAGCCTTTCCCGGGTGATAAAGGATTTCACAATCGTAATCCTTTATTAATTCCATTGAACGTCTCTGCCTCATATTTAGCTCCTTCTGACTAAAAATATATTTCAAACTCTTATGCTCCGTGTAGAGTTGACACTTAGTACCGTACAGGTAGTGCCTCCATAACTTCAAAGCAAATGTTACCGCAGTCAACTCGAGATCATGAGTTGAATAATTCTTCTCATGCTGCTTCAACTGCCTTGAAGCATAAGCAATTACTTTCCCGCGCTGCATCAGTACAGCACCTAACCCCAGTCTTGAGGCATCAGTATACACCACGAAATCATCATTACCTTCAGGTAAGGCAAGTATCGGAGCCTCGCTTAACGCCTTCTTCAGAACCTCAAAGGCCTCTTGTTGCACAGTCTCCCATATAAACGGTGCATTCTTCTTTGTTAATGCAGTCAAAGAAAATGCAATCTTTGAAAAGTCCTTTATAAATCTCATATAGTATCCTGCCAACCCCAGAAAACTTCTAACCTCAGTAGCTGAACACGGCGGCTCCCAGTTCTTTATCGCTTCAACTTTGGCTGGATCCACAGAAATCCCAGCCCCCGAGATCACATGCCCTAGAAACTATATCTGTTGCAGCCAAAACTCACACTTTGAGAAATTGGCATACAATTTTTCTTTCCTCAACAACTCTAACAGCTCTCTGAGATGTTCAGCATGCTCAGCCTCAGACTTAGAGTACACCAGTATATCATCAATAAACACTATCACTAATTTGTCTAACATAGGTCTGCAAACTCGGTTCATTAAATCCATAAAGACAGCCGGGGCATTGGTTAACCCGAAAGGCATAACCAAGAACTCATAATGCCCATAACGTGTTCTAAATGCTGTCTTAGGCACATCCTATTCTCGTACTTTCAACTGATGGTACCCCGATCTCAAATCAATCTTAGAAAACACGCTCGCCCCATGTAATTGGTCAAACAAGTCGTCTATCCGTGGCAACGGATACTTGTTCTTAATCGTCAACTTGTTAAGCTCCCGGTAGTCAATGCACATCCTCATCGTGCCATCTTTCTTCTTCACAAACAATACCGGAGCTCCCCACGGCGATGAACTCGGCCGAATGATGCCCTTGTCCAACAACTCTTGAAGTTGTGTCATCATCTCTTTCATCTCAGTTGGGGAAAGGCGATAAGGAGAACGAGCTACCGGTGCAGCTTCAGGGATCAAGTCAATTTTAAATTCCACTTGTCTCTCAGGCGGCACGCCAGACAAGTCTTCCGGAAACACATCCGGGAATTGTGAAACAACCAGCACATCGGCCAAAGTTCTCTTCTCAGCCTTAGCATCAATCGCATATGCTAAGTAAGCATCACACCCCTTTGCAACAAGCTTTCGAGCTTTTGCAATGGTCAGTAAACACAGATCCCCGCTTCTCCTATCCCCATAAATACAAATCTCACGCCCCTCCGGAGTAGTTATCTTAATCATTCGGTTCTTACACACTATATGGCTTCATTCTCTACCAACCAATCCATCCCGATTATCACATCAAATTCACTGAATTCTATCGGTATCAGATCCAAATTGAAGACTACATCTTCATTTACTAATGTGCAATTACGGTATACGTGATCAACCTTGAGTAGAGTGTTGCTAGCAGTTTCTATGTCAAGTACAGCAGATAATCTAGACAGTGGCATGGCAAGTCTTTGTGCAAACATATTAGATACAAATGGATGATTTGCACCAGAATCAAATAAAACTCGTGCTGGTATAGAATTAACTATGAACGTACCAGTAACGACCTCCGGATTTTCCCTTGCCTCCTCTGCAGTAATTTGAAAGGCACGAGTCGGTGCTCTTTGTGACTGACCCCGGCGGTTAACTGAACCACCACTCGAACCTCCAGAAAATCGTGTTGATGTTGGAGCAGCAGCTGTTGGAGCATTCTTTCTACAGTTTCAACTATAGTGTCCCCACACCCCACACTTATAGCAAGCATCACCTTTCCTTGGGCACTCACTCTGAAAATGACCCAACTCCCCACAGCAAAAGCAAACACGTCTGTTAGTGCATTTGCCAAAGTGCTCCAGATGACACTTATTGCAGTATTGCGGCTCGGTGTTGATGGAGTATGCACGCGCACGACCACGATCAGATGAACCAGACTGTCGACGATAAGACTGCTGAGGTGAGTACTGTGAAGACCGGGAAGATCCCGAGTATCCTCCCTCACATTGGCGCTTCGGCGGTGACGGTTGTGTTGGGTTGGTGGAAGCAGCAGCAGACCCAATCGAGTATCCCGACATAATCAAAATCTGCTCTACATTTCTTGCAGCCTCGAGTAAGCCAGCAAATGTAGGGTAACGAACGTTGCTCATGACCCTCCTAATTTCAATATCCAGCCCAGCCTCGAACCTGGTCACCTTCCTTTCTTCAGTATCCACCTGATGAGGCGCAAACAGACTCAGCCTCGTGAACTCCACAGCATATTCGGACACCGTCTTAGTCCCCTGCATCAGCGCCATAAACTTCGCTTCCAACCTCCGGCGCTCATCAACTGGACAGTATTGCTGAGTGAATAAGTCCGTAAACTCAGTCCAAGTCATCACAGAGACCTTCTCCTGTGTTAATGCATTCACCATAGCGTTCCACCACATGATCGCATCATTGGTGAACATAGCGGTAGCATACCGAACCATGTCCTTCTCAGCACAGTCGCTGATTCGGAATGTTCGTTCGGTTGCCGTTATCCATTCAAGTGCAGCAACAGCATCACCCAATCCATTAAATTCCACGGCCCCGTTTCCTTTGAAGTCCTTGAAACGACAACCTTTGGGCTTGTTAGACGACCCAGTGTTGTCATCTCGTTCCTCATTATTGCCCCCTTCTTTTTCTTATTCTTTCTCTTATCCTCCCTTCTCTTAGCCTCGGCCTCATCGCGAGCCCGAAACTGATCCTGAATCATCTTGTTCTGCTCAGCCATCATGGCTAGCATCATCTCTCTAGTTTCTTCAGGTGTCATTCCTCCTCCAGACATGTTTTGAAATAATAAACATATAACTTGTTTAGTAACATGTCATCAATTTACAGACACCACTCATTTGTCCCGTATGATAGTCAATCTCCTATGATTACTAGATCGTAACCTATCTTAGTTCAGATCATTACTTAAAATCACTACATATCATTACCTAATGTTTGAGATCAAGACCTCACGGACACTTGAATCTCAAACTACCGCTCTGATACCATCTCGTGTGACACCCTTGCCACAACAACCACCATTTACAATACTCCCAGGATTAATCATCAACATGCAATAACATAATGATCTGATAACCTAAATTAAGTGCGGAAGCATTAAAACATATAATTAAAGTAGTGCAATAGTGTTAAACACCCTATGGAGCTACAAGGTATCAAATCTACGTCTACACACCACATTACATTATTACAACATCCAGAATATAATACAACATTGTCTCATAACTTAATTACTGATTAAGCAATACCAAATCTTCCGAATCTTCACAATATGTCCTAACTAGAAGGTCCAGCGGTAGACTTCCCTTTTCCTGTAAAATAAAAATAAACAACTGGGGAATAAGCGGATGCTTAGTGAATACAAAGATTACGCATTTTATAAATTTTTATGAAGCCCAAAGGTAACACAGATGACAAATATCGGATACCCTCTTCGTACACTAAGTACGGACCAGAGCCGCAGCCCCATCGAGCCCAAAGCTCGGCATTTAAACATACCATCTGAGACAAACGTACGATCGGGGATGACATACTGCCTACCGGGCCTAGGAGGGATCAGCTCCAGGTCATATAGCGCAGTAACATCAGAGTAATCGATGCGACCCACCGGTCCATCACTAGATGCACAACAATCGAAAGGACATGCAACAAGTATGAATGTGCATCTAAATCTACGCAAGTTAGTAGAATTCCAAACAAATAATTGAAGCAACAGGTCTCAGCAGGCAAAGCTTAACATAAAACAGATATAAACATGCGAAATCTACTGTACTCACAGTGGGTGCGTAATTAAACTTCAATATTATTTCTCCTCGGGCTTTCAACCGGATCCACCAAGTACCCCACTGTGGGTTAAACAACACCACAAGGGACCTGTTAAATTAGTTGCAACAATACCTCGAGTCAATAACCGTTTAATTTCATAAAACCAAGTTTTGTAAGTTTTTGCAATATTTTCCCCCATTTTGGGTCTATGACCAAATTCATAACACAATTAAGTTTGAGCCCATCTCATGCTCATACATTGTCCTTTGTATAAATCTTTGTCATTTTATGTGTTGTTTATGAGTTTCATTCAAAATACTCGAGTTTAGAGAGTAGATTCTCAATTTTAGGCATTAAACTCGAATTTCATGGGTTAAACTCGAACCCCCTTCGAATTTGAGCATAAACTCGAACCCCATTGCATAAACTCGAACCCCATTCGAGTTTGGGGTAGATTCGAACCCCCTCCCCCTTCGAATCTAATGATAGACTCGAAAATACACTCGAATCTAGTACCAAAATCGAGTTTGTTCTTGCATTTCGACTGTGTTCTTGGTATTTTCGAGTTTGTTCATCTTACAACTTTAAAACATACATTTCTAAGCCTCAAATCACCGATATATCAAGTATTAAGCCTAGTTTCGATTCTATTATGCATATACTATCATAATCTTGTAATATTTCAAGCAAAACTAGCTCCAATTCACATAAAATAACAGATTCGAATTCTAAGTTCTTCAAAACCGAAATAACAAACTTAAAAGGGTCGATTCTTACCTCAATTCGTACGATATCAGGAATCCAACTGCAGATTGTTGTAGTACTCCTTGAGATCTTTCCGATGACGTATAATTCTCGATAATCGGCCGGTCGGTTTGTGAGATATCTTAGAGAGATATAGAGAGAACTTCTAGAGAGAGAGTCTAGAGAGAGAGATGGTGAAAAATGAAGGGCTTGGCCTTTTTATTCCCATTTCATCATTTTGCCCATTTCACCCCTCAACTCAACCGGTTCCATAAAATACTGATTTATTCTTAAATTAATTATTAATAACTTTTTATAATTCATAATATTCCTTAATAATAATTTCCGAGTTCAAATTTTCTTAAAATAACAACAAACTTTCTAAATATCCCAAATACATAATAATTGCTCAAATTTCAACTTAATTATATAATTTCCACTTAATTAACCCAATTTCAATAAAATAAATCCGAGGATGTTACACCTGTACAGCGTTGCTCCAATATTGGGTTCTGCTACACCACAGAAGCGTAGCAAATTTCCCATTTGCTCATTTTCAGGCTGGGGCAAGTCATATGAATCAGCAATGGACAGATGAAGAACCTCCCTGAGAAGATCAGCAGTAATCTCAATGGTCTGAGTCCCATTGAGAATAGTCCCCTTGATGACTTTGGTGTTGGGGTTGTAGGCACAAGTGTACCAGAACTCGTACACCATCTCCTGGTACAGGACACCAGGAGTAGCAGTCATAGCATAGTTCAACGGATGAACTGTCAAAAACTCCACCATTTGATCATAACCTTTCCCCACATAGTTTTTGGGGATTGTGAGGTTGGCAATGTAGTTTGTGGGTTTGAGTGTTAGCATTGTGGTGACTGATGAATGTTTCTGCACATCATCACCAACAAATACTGGTAGGAAGGGGTTGTTTCTGTGAGCCATTTTGAGAATAGCGAAAGTAGCAGAAGCACAAGACGCTTAGTCGAATTTTTAGGGTTTTTAGAAGGTTTATGATAGTAGTGAGGAAGACGAAGATGTAACAGTATGAGGTATTTATAGGATTTGAATGTGAGTGGGTATGAGAGAGAAATATTTGGGCAGTTGATTTGAAAAGGCCGTTAACGGAAAACGGAACGGTTGTCCATGTCAGACCGTTTGTCAGACCACTTGAGCCCTTTTTAATCACTAACACACGTAACCCACATTATCCACAGTAATTAAGTTAAATAAAAACAGAAATTAAGTAACTTAATTGTGAAGAAAGGTGATTAAAAACTAGTGGTCTAAGCTGTTGGTCAAACCTGTGATGAGCAAGGTCATCACAAGCTGTTCATTCTTCAAGCTGTTCCCTCAGCCTGTTCAACTATGTAGGAACAGGTTGTGTCCAATAGCTGAGCAGGTTACAAGACAATGTTTTGTAAATCAGTGTGAGGGAATGAGCAAAGTGAAGAGTGGACCATCATATCAGGCTGGACGAATAAACTGTTTTTGTTCAGCCTGTTGTATGTTCAAGCTGTTCAAGGATTTCAGAAAAATGGCTAAGTACATAACATGCAGAGCCTGTTCTGTCTAAGCTTTTCTGAGAAACTTGATCAGTGTGAGACATACAAAGTCTTAGACCTTTGAGGACACTTAGTCACTTTTGTTTAACATGCCCAGCTTGCTGACAAGGTAATTAAACCTTGTTTCATCAAGAGGTTTGGTGAAAATGTCTGCAAGCTGTTCATTTGTAGAAATAAAACTTACCTCCACATTACCTTTCTGAATGTGATCCCTGATGAAGGGATGTCTGACTTCAATATGCTTTGTTCTTGTATGAAATACTGGATTGTTGGAAATAGCTATGGCACTTGTGTTATCACACAAAATAGGAATTTTCCTATACACAAGCCCATAATCTTCAAGCTGATGTTGCATCCACAGAATCTGCCCACAGCAGCTTCCAGTAGCAATGTACTCAGCTTCAGCAGTAGAAGTAGACACTGAGTTCTGCTTCTTGCTACACCAACTTATCAACTTACCACCAGGAAGTTGACATCCACCTGTTGTGCTTTTCCTATCTAGCCTGCAGCCTGGAAAATCAGAATCTGAATAACCTGTTAGTTCAAGGCTGGAGTCTTTGGGATACCAAAGACCCAAACCTGGTGTACCCTTCAGGTATCTGAAGATTCTCTTAACAGCAGCTAGATGAGATTCCTTTGGATCATCTTGGAACCTAGCACACAGACAGGTGGCAAACATAATATCAGGTCTACTAGCAGTTAAGTACAACAAGCTCCCAATCATACCTCTGTAAGCTGTTACTGAAACAGCTTTGCCACTGGTATCAGCATCCAATTTTACATTCGTTGCCATTTGGGTTTTAATAGGAGAACTTTGATCAAATTTAAAATTTTTCAAGAGATCTAAAGTATACTTTCTTTGATTTATGAAAATTCCAGTTGAGGTTTGTTTAACCTGTAATCCTAAAAAGAAAGTAAGTTCTCCCATCATACTCATTTCATATTTAGATTTCATGAGTAATGAAAAATTCTTGCATAACTGCTCATTGGTAGAACCACATATTATATCATCCACATAAATTTGAACAAGCATAATATCAGACTTCACCTTCTTTATGAACAGTGTAGTATCCACTTTACCTCTGGAATACCTATTGCTCATAAGGAATTCAGTAAGAGTGTCATACCAGGCTCTAGGGGCTTGTTTGAGACCATAGAGAGCTTTGTCCAACTTATAGACAAAACCTGGATGATGTTCATTTTCAAAACCTGGAGGCTGCTTGACATAAACTTCTTCTTGCAGCTTCCCATTCAAAAATGAACTCTTCACATCCATTTGAAATATTTTAATGCTCTTATGAGCAGCGTAGGCTAGATACAAACGAATTGCTTCTAGCCTGGCCACAGGAGCAAATGTCTCATCATAGTCAATTCATTCCTCCTGTCTATAACCTTGAGCAACCAGTCTTGCCTTATTTCTTATGACATGACCTTGCTCATCCATCTTATTCCTGAAAACCCATTTAGTGCCAATTATAGTTTTGCCTTTAGGTGCAGGGATCAGCTTCCATACCTTGTTTCTTTCAAACTGATTGAGTTCTTCTTGCATGGCAGTGATCCAATTGGCATCTTTTAGTGCTTCATCCACTTTCTTTGGGTCCATTAGTGAAACAAAACTAGAGAACATACAAAATTTCCCTAAGCTGTCCCACCTTGTTTGTACCCCTTTGTTGATGTCACCAATTATTTGATCATTGGGGTGACATCTGATCCACTTAGGATCATTCTTCAATGATGATTCTCCTTAGTTATCCGCAGCTTCAGCAGGTCCTGTTGAACAGCTCTCAAGATTTTTAGACACACTGTTATCTTGAGCCTGCTCACTTGTTGAACATGACTGACCACTGTTGAACATATCAGCAGAGGAACCAGGAAAATCAGCATTGATAGGTTCAGGACATGCATTTGTAATTAGGTCAGTACACTTATTCACACAGAGTGTATTGACATAATCATCATCATGCCCGTCATGATTAACAGGTTCCACACTGGGTGTTGTGGAAGCTTTTGAGTCCTCTTCACTGTTTGAATGCATCAGATCATTAAAGTTTAATTCTCCTGAAACTGATTCAGGAACAGCTTTGGTGGAAGTATTCTTGGACTCTTCAAAGGTGACATTGATAGATTCATCTATCACCTTTCTTTTATTGTTGTATACTCTGTAGGCTTAGGAGATAGCAGAGTAGCCAACAAACACACCTTTATCAGCTTTTGGTTCAAACTTTGCCAGTTGGTCCCTTTGATTCAAAATGAAGCAGGGACAACCAAACACATGGAAGTAACTGACATTTGGTTTCCTCCCTTTGAACAGCTCATAGGGGGTCTTGTTGAACCTTTTCACCACTAAGCATCTGTTTTGGGTGAAGTAGGCAGTGTTAACAGCTTCAGCCCAGAGTGATGAAGGTAAACCAGATGCACACAGCATGGTTCTAGCAGCTTCAATGAGAGTTCTGTTTCTCCTTTCATCAACTCCATTTTGTTGTGGAGTTCCTACAGCTGAGAAGTTTTGAGTGATTCCTTTCTCTTCACAGAAGTCCTCAAGAGTACTGTTTCTGAATTCAGTACCATGATCACTTCTAAGCTGCCTTACTTGGGCAGAGTTCAGCATTTCCATCTTTTTCACAAATCCAATAATTTCTCTAGGAGCCTCTCCTTTGCTCTTCAAGAAGATAACCCATGTGTAGCTGGAGAACTCATTAACCATTACTAGAGTGTATCTTCTTCCTCCTAGACTTGGGACATTAACAGGTCCAAACAAGTCCATATGGATTAAGAAGAGAGGAGTATCAATAGAGAAGTTATGTTTGGATTTAAATGATGATTTCCTCTGCTTGCCTTTCTCACAAGCTGTGCAGAGTTTATCTTTAACAAAGGTCATAGTAGGCAAACCTGTCACCAACTCTTTCTTACAGAGTTTGTTGATGTTCTTGAAGTTCAGGTGTGACAGCCTTTTGTGCCATAACCAGTTTAAGTCTGCATTTGTTCTTGTGTGGAAGCAGGTTTCAGTTGGGGGATCAGCAGATTGCATGTCCACAACATATACACCTTTCTTTCGTTGAGCACACATCACAACTTTGCCTTGGAAATCCAATATGTAAACTAGGTGCTCATCAAAGTTAACCTTATAGCCAGCATCACACAGTTGGCTTATGCTAACAAGGTTATGTTTTAGCCCAACCACATAGGCTACTCTTTTGAACACTGCAGCACCAGCTTTAAGAGTTCCATATCCCTCAGTGGATCCCTGTACATTGTCACCAAATGTGACTTTTGGCCCTTTTTCAGGCCTGAGATCACTCAGCAGGTCCTTACAACCTGTCATGTGCCCTAAGCAGCCACTGTCCAAGTACCAAACCTGGGATGGTTGTTTTTCTTGCAGAGTGATAAGAAGAATATTAGATACTTTTAGGGGAACTCATCACAGAGATGAGTTTTCCTACTTCATCAACATTTGTTGATGGACTTGTGATGTCAACACAAATATTCCCTATTTGAATGGTATCAGTTTGAATACCACTCTCATTGACTGAGATGTTTCCAACACTGTTTATGTTGGTAGTGAGGGAACCATCAGAGTCAGCAGGCCTCATGTCCTCAGTTTCAGGACAGTCTTTGGCCAGATGTGTCTTCATTCCACATTTATAACACTTTCTCCTTTTAGCATTTTTGGAAGAAGACCTTTCAGAAACACATTCTGGGTTATTTCTGTTGATTCCATCAGCAGGTTTAGCAAACTTATTACTTTTTGATGAATCAACAGCTTGAGTGGAAAGTTCAATAGCCACAGCTTTGCCTGTCTCTTCTTTCCTCTTTTTAGGAGGGCAGATGTCAAAGATAGGAAGCTTAATTGGCTTTTGAACTTCCACAGGTTTAGGAAACTAGTCCCAGATCTCTCAGGCTGAGCAATGGCTTTGCCTTTGCCCTTCCTGAGATGTGATTGATGTTGCCTATCAACATAATCATTATTTCTGGTTTTTAAATACTTATTCTCATTTAAAACTAGTTTACCACTATGATTAGAAAACTTATTTGAAATCACAAGAAGTTTGCCTTCAACCTGAGACTTACTCTTTTTAAAGGCAGACTGCTTACCTTTTGAAAACTTATTTTCAAAATGTTCAGCATTAAAAGGATTAGTATGCCTTTTTACACCAGCTTTAGACCCAAAGCCTGTTTTGTCAACAGGTTTGGTGTCCACAGCTGCAGTTTGGACATGCTTTCCTTTCTTTTGCTTGTGTGAATCAGCAGAACACTTAGCAAGCTTATTAGATGAAAGACTGATTTCATCAACAGCTTTTGAGCTGGGTTCACACAAGCTGTCAGTGTTTTGAGGCCTGACAAACCTGTTTGTTGAGATTAATTTACCATTCACTTTTTGAATAAAAGTGTTTGGAAGCTCACCAAGAGTGGACAAGTCTTCTTTTAAATTATTAACCTCAACAATGGAAGCTGCTGTGTCAAGATCCCCTCCAAGATAGGCTTGGATTTGTGCAGGAATCTGCTGACTTATGCAGTGGCTGACTTTTTGTGCAGATTGGCACCAATAGTCAACTATCTTTTGAGGAGTCATATCGTCTCCTGACATGTTCTGAAATATAACAACTTATATTTAGAACATTTATTTGTAAGTCCTAAGTGTTTACAGTTACCCTTTGTGTTTCCCCGTGTGCATGTCAATCCTATCTTAGTTCAGATCATTACTTAGAAGTTCATTCTAATTTCATAACCTAAGTTTGAGTCCAAGTCCTTGCGGACACTTGAAACCTCAAACTAATTCTCTGATACCAAACTGTGACGTCCTTGTTAAATTAATGATATAATTGTAATCTCCAGGATCGACAAACAACCCAATGAATAATCATGATAATTGAAATTGAATACTTAAATTAGAGTTAAGCAAATCCACACTAAAGCAAAGTAAAGTACATGACTACAGTGATTAAATCTAGCTATTACATCATCAATAATGTTTTAATAGTAACAAATCCCAGCCCCAAAGCTACATTGTCCATGTACCAATTAGCTTCTAAGATCACCGAGATAAGAAATGGATTGCTTAAGATGAAGGTCCAGCTACACTCTTGCCTTTGCCTGTAAACATGGTGAGTCAACAGTAAGCTAAATGCTTAGTGAGAAAACAGATTATGCAAACAACAAATATTTCTTTACAAGCAATGTTTAACCATGGGCAGTGTAAGCCCCATGTATGTGAAAACAGGCAGTGTAAGCCTCATTGTAAGTGAAAACCATGCAGTGCAAGCATGGGTTGGCAGTTCAAATGCTGATCGGGGATGTGCCGAACCTGATGGGATACGAGTGGGATGATCAGTCCCCGACAGTGGCCTGCTGTCAGCCCCAGTCCAGGTCGCATCAGATTATGAAGTAATGATCATGCAGTGCAAGCATGATGTAAATAGATGCACTTTCAAATGAAGGCAAGCTACATGTGTGTTACATGTCAAGTACGAGTGTGCATCATAACAACAAATCCTTTCATGAGTGCCAAATGAAGCATATGAACAACGTGAACATGCCATTGAATGTATAAACATGAATGCAAAAACAATAAATGTTCGAATGATAATCTGCAACTCACAGTGATTGGTTTTGTGACTTGATCCTGAATCAATGTGTGTTTTGATAACACCACAATGATCTGTAATGTAAGTGTAATAGTGAATTAATGTCAGTAATTGCTTAAAACTTGTATTTTGTAAATTTAAATAAAACCCTAGTTGAATTCGGACCACATCCGAATTCGGATGGTCCGAAATCCGGATGGTCCGAATTGGGTCCTCGGTCCGAATTCACTATTGGTCCGAATTATGTAGTTGGTCCGAAATGGGTATAGTCCGAAGTCATTGTGGTCCGAAATACTTGGTCCGAAATTGGCATGATCCGAAATTGGGATGAGGATCCGAATTGTCCATTGGTCCGAAATCAATGTATATCCGAACTAGGATGATGATCCGAATTCGGATGGATCATCAGTCCGAGTTCATACTTGGTAAAATTCTAAACTTTTCCAGAATTATGTTTTTGACCATTTTTGCATGTTTGAGTATCTAAAATTGCAGATATGAACTTAAATACACTATTTCAACTTATATCATAACACTTATGTACCAAAACAACCCATTTGTGTCCAATTTTCAGCATGTCTCGATGAACACACACACTAAAACACACACTTAATTTCTGAAATCACACTTAGACTTCAAATCTGATTCTGAATTTTTGTATACAACAACATACATGCTCAATTTAAACTAATCCATCATAATATATAACATGCATAAACATTTGCATCACTAATCTTAGATTTCGGTTTTCATAAAAACCGAACCAAAATATCAAAAATCCGAATTATTGAATGATGTTTACCTTAATTTGATTCTTGTAGTTGTTATAGTTCCCTAAATGCCACTTGAATCCAACTTCTTAGCCTCCAATTTAATGATCTTCAATGCTTTTGATTTTCAATTGAAGAAGAAACCCACGGTTTCTTTTAGAGAGAGAAAAGAGAGAGAATCGTGAGAGTAGAGAGAGAGTGAGATTGGAAATTATGAGCTT